>OU342744.1:296390797-296500998 GCA_910589775.1 Avena eriantha | reverse complement strand
GGTTTTTTTTAGAAGAACACACATGCAATGACACTGGGTGTGGTTCATGAGAAGAACACACACGCAATGACACTGGTGGATCCTTATGTGGTTTGTTTAGAGGAACAGACATGCAATGACACCGGTGGATCCACATGTGATTTATGGAAGTAAAATACATGCAACAACACTGGTAGATCCTTATGTGGTTTATGAAAAGAACAGACATGCAGTGAAACTGGGTGTGGTTCATGAATAGAACAAACATGCACTGACACTGGGTGTGGTTCATGAAAAGAACAGACATGCAATGACACTGGTGGGCCCATCCTTATGTGGGTTCATGAAAAGAACAAACACGCAATGACACTGGTGGATCCTTATGTGGTTTGTTTAGAGGAACACACATGCAATGACACTGGGTGTGGTTCATGAAAAGAACAGACATCCAATGACACTGGTGGATCCTTGTGTGGTTTGTTTAGAGGAACAGACATGCAATGACACCGGTGGATCCACATGTGGTTCATGAGAAGAACACACATCCAATGACTCTGGTAGATCCTTATGTGGTTCATGAAAAGAACAAACATGCACTAACACTAGGAGTGGTTCATGAAAAGAACAGACATGCAATGACACTTGTGGATCCTTATGTGGTTTATGGAAGGAACAGACATTCAATCACACCGGTGGATCCACATGTGGTTTATGGAAGTAAGACACATGCAATGACATTGGGTGTGGTTCATGAAAAGAACAGACATGCAATGACACTGGTAGATCCTTATGTGGTTGATGAAAAGAACAGACATGCAATGACACTGGTGGATCCTTATGTGGTTTCTTTAGATGAACTAACATGCAATGACTCCAGCCGTGGTTCATGAAAACAACAGACATGCAATGACTCTAGCCGTGGTTCATGAAAAGAATAGACATGCAATGACACTGGTGGATTCTTATGTGGTTTATGGAAGGAACAGACATGCAATCACACCGGTGGATCCATATGTGGTTTATGGAAGTAACACACGTGCAATGACACTAGGTGTGGTTCATGAAAAGAACAAACATGCAATGACACTTGTAGATCCTTCTGTGGTTCATGAGAAGAACACACACGCAATGACACTGGTGGATCCTTATGTGCTTTGTTTAGAGGAACAGACATGCAATGACACTGGTGGATCCACATGTGGTTTATGGAAGTAAAAGACATGCAATGTCACTGGTAGATCCTTCTATGGTTCATGAAAAGAACAGACATGCAGTGAAACTGGGTGTGGTTCATGAAAAGAACAGACATGCACTGACACTGGGTGTGGTTCATGAAAAGAAAAGACATGCAATGACACTGGTGGGCCCATCCTTATGTGGTTCATGAAAAGAACAGACATGCAGTGACACTGGTGGATCCTTATGTGGTTTGTTTAGAGGAACAGACATGCAATGACACCGGTGATCCACATGTGGTTTATGGAAGTAGCACACATGCAATGACACTGGGTGTGGTTCATGAAAAGAACAGACATGCAATAACACTGGTAGACCCTTATGTGGTTCATGAAAATAACAGACATGCAATGACACTGGTAGATCCTTATGTGGTTTGTTTGGAGGAACAGACATGCAATGACTCTAGTCGTGGTTCATGAAAAGAACAGACACGCAATGACACCGGTGTGGTTCATGAAAAGAACAGACATGTAATGACTTATGTGGTTTGTTTAGCATAACACACATGCAATGACACTGGGTGTGGTTCATGAAAAGAACATATAGGCAATGACACTAGTGGATCCTTATGTGGTTTGTTTAGAAGAACACGCATGCAATGACACTGGGTGTGGTTCATGAAAAGAATAGACACGCAATGACACTGGTGGATCCTTAAGTGGTTTGTTTAGAGGAACAGACATGCAATCACACTAGCTGGATCCATATGTGGTTTATGGAAGTAAAATACATGTAATGACACTGCTGTGATTCATGAAAAGAACATACATGCAATGACACTGGTGGATCCTTATGTGGTTCATGAAAAGAACAGACAGGCAATAACATTGGTGGATCCTTATGTGGTTTTTTTAGAAGAACACACATGCAATGACACTGGGTGTGGTTCATGAGAAGAACACACACGCAATGACAATGGTGGATCCTTATGTTGTTTGTTTAGAGGAACAGACATGCAATGACACCGGTGGATCCACATGTGGTTTATGGAAGTAAAAGACATGCAATGACACTGGTAGATCCTTATGTGGTTCATGAAAAGAAATGACATGAAGTGAAATTTGGTGTGGTTCATGAATAGAACAGACATGCACTGACACTGGGTGTGGTTCATGAAAAGAACAGACATGCAATGACACTGGTGGGCCCATCCTTATGTGGTTCATGAAAAGAACAGACATGCAATGACACTGGTGGATCCTTATGTGGTTTGTTTAGAGGAACACACATGCAATGACACTGGGTGTGGTTCATGAAAAGAACACACATCCAATGACACTGGTGGATCCTTGTGTGGTTTGTTTAGAGGAACAAACATGCAATGACACCGGTGGATCCACGTGTGGTTCATGAGAGGAACACACATCCAATCACTCTGGTAGATCCTTATGTGGTTCATGAAAAGAACTGACATGCAGTAATACTTGGTGTGGTTCATGAAAAGAATAGACATGCACTGACACTAGGAGTGGTTCATGAGAAGAACAGACAGGCAATTACACTTGTGGATCCTTATGTGGTTTATGGAAGGAACAGACATGCAATCACACCGATGGATCCACATGTGGTTTATGGAAGTAACACACATGCAATGACACTGGGTGTGGTTCATGAAAAGAACAGACATGCAAATACACTGGTAGATCCTTATGTGGTTCATGAAAAGAACACACACGCAATGACACTGGTGGATCCTTATGTGGTTTGTTTAGAGGAACAGACATGCAATGACACCGGTGGATCCACATGTGGTTTATGGAAGTAAAATACATGCAATGACACTGGTAGATCCTTATGTGGTTCATGAATAGAACATACATGCACTGACACAGGGTGTGGTTCATGAAAAGAACAGACATGCAATGACACTGGTGGGCCCATCCTTATGTGGTTCATGAGAAGAACAGACATGCAGTGACACTGGTGGATCCTTATGTGGTTTGTTTAGGGGAACAGACATGCAATGACACTGGTGGATCCACATGTGGTTTATGGAAGTAACACGCATGCAATGACACTGGGTGTGGTTCATGAAAAGAACAGACATGCAATGATACTGGTAGATCCTTATGTGGTTCATGAAAAGTATAGACATGCAATGACACTGGTGTCCTTATGTGGTTTGAAAAGAACATATATGCAATGACACTAGTGGATCCTTATGTGGTTTGTTTAGAATAACACGCATGCAATGAGACTGGGTGTGGTTCATGAAAAGAACAGACACGCAATGAAACTGGTGGATCCTTATGTTGTTTATGGAAGGAACAGACATGCAATCACACCGGTGGATCCACATGTGGTTTATGGAAGTAACACACATGCAAGGGCACTAGGTGTGGTTCATGAAAAGAACAGACATGCAATGACACTGCAAGATCCTTATGTGGTTCATGAGAAGAACACACACGCAATGACACTCGTGGATCCTTATGTGGTTTGTTTAGAGGAACAGACATGCACTGACACCGGTGGATCCACATGTGGTATATGGAAGTAAAAGACATGCAATGACACTGGTAGATCCCTATGTGGTCCACATGTAGATCCTTAACACTGGGTGTGGTTCATGAAAAGAACAGACATGCAATGACACTGGTGGGCCCATCCTTATGTGGTTCATGAGAAGAACAGACATGCAGTGACACTGGTGGATCCTTATGTGGTTTGTTTAGAGGAACAGACATGCAATGACACCGGTGGATCCACATGTGGTTTATGGAAGTAACACACATGCAATGACACTGGGTGTGGTTCATGAAAAGAACAGACATGCAATGACACTGGTAGAATCTTATGTGGTTCATGAAAAGAACAGACATACAATGACACTGGTGGATCCTTATGTGGGTTGTTTAGAGGGACAGACATGCAATGACTCTAGCCGTGGTTCATGAAAAGAACAGACATGCAATGACACCGGGTGTGGTTCATGAAAAGAACAGACATGCAATGACTTATGTGGTCTGTTTAGAATAACACACATGCAATGACACTGGGTCTGGTTCATGAAAAGAACATATAGGCAATGCCACTGGTGGATCCTTATGTGGTTTGTTTAGAAGAACACGCATGCAATGACACTAGGTGTGGTTCATGAAAAGAACAGACACGCAATGACACTGGTGGATCCTTATGTGGTTTGTTTAGAGGAATAGACATGCAATCACACTAGGTGGATCCATATGTGGTTTATGGAAGTAAAAGACATGCAATGACACTGGCTATGATTCATGAAAAGAACAGACATGCAATGACCCTGGTGGATCCTTATGTGGTTCATGAAAAGACCAGACAGGCAATTACACTGGTGGGTCCTTATGTGGTTTGTTTAGAAGAACACACATGCAATGACACTGGGTGTGGTTTATGAGAAGAACACACACGCAATGACACTGGTGGATCCTTGTACAAGACACTTTCCATTTTTATACTACTCAGTTTTGCCCTTGGTTTTATGTGGTACTACTTAGTTTTGCCCACCCCCCTCTCTATCTTTCATAGAAGCCCAAAACTATGCTAACCCTGTCTGCTACTCCTTGATTGGTTGTCATAGTTGTCACGCGGATCATTCGCACCAACCGTTAATTCTGTGCGATCCAACGATGATCGTTGCACACCTCGTGCCCTTCACAGTACAGTGTGAGACAACACGGACGTCTCCCTCCGCGAGACTTCTACAGGAAGGAACATGATGCCGTCCATCGAAAAAGTCGTCGAGCAGTCATGTCAAGTTTAATCAAGTCTGAAAAGCCTACTACTGCTACTACAACTCATGCACAGGGCAACGGGGTCATCGAGTGTACGGTTGTCGACGGGACGCTGCAATTTATTGCCACTTGATTTTAATCAGACATATCCCATTTATACGCAGCGCTCTCAATCTCACTTCCAACTAGGCCCTACCGCTAGTAAACTCCATGAGTCAAGGGCCCCCCCTCGAGTAGATCTAACGTTGTTAGAAATTAGTTCCCGGCCACTTACATGCAGTGGAATCGAGATCCGCCATGAGCGTGTTTTCAATGCAGCTCTAAAGTGGAGATCGTGGCTATTTCAAAAAAAGGGAACCGAAAAAAAGGGTGGAGATCGTGGTAGCCCCCCGCCATCCACCCCCCACCCCCCCGCCCGCCACACGTGTCGACTCGAGGACTACAAACGGTCCAGTGTTTATAATCCCCCTCGACCTTCTTCTTCCATGAGCTCGTGTCATTTCCCCCAGTCTGTCTAGTCCCAAGACCCCAATCTACATCTGCCGCGTGCACCGAATCTCCCTCGTTTGCACTACCTCCTTCCCTTGGTGCACCATGAAGCGTACGCGTGGAGAAGATCCGGAGGTGAAGCCAGTTGAAGGCGAAGAAGCATATGGCTCGGTCGTTGCCAAGCAGACGGAGGCGTCTTCTCTGGGCACGAACGCCGCTCGTCGCCGCGCTGTCGAGGGTGCGAACTCATCCGTCCAGCCAGTAGTCGTCGCCACCGAGCAGTAGGTGGTAGCCGTCGCTGCCCAGAATCAGTTGGTAGCCGTCGCCGCCGAGCAGCAGGTGGTAGCCATCGCCGCCGAGCAGCAGGTGGTAGCCGTCGCCGCCGAGCAGCAGGCGGCCGACAACGTCGTGGTGCCAGCGGCAAATCTGGATGGGGGGCAGGCGGCAGGCGGAGGCAATCCGGTGATCTACATCCATGACCCCATCGTCGTTCAAGAAATCTTCGACGCAATCGTGGAGAATGATGAGTTCGAGGAGGAGGTCCCTTATGAGGAGTCCGAGGTACTACATTGCTAGCTTCTCTAGTCGTAGACGCAGTTTTCACTGTTCATACATAGGATTTGCTCAATCGTGTATAGATTCTTTTGCTCTCGAAGTAGGGTAGTATATATATGATTCAATCGGTTGATTTATGCATCTGCCATCTAGTCACAAAACTCCAATCCGTCTAGTCACAAAATCCCAATCTGCTCATCTGCTCATCTGCCATCTAGTTGAGTTTGCTAGTTGAGTGTAGATTTCAATACACAGCAGACCTATAACATTACATTTCTATTCCTTACTGAGCCCAATGATTCAATTTTGCCCCAAAATAGTGCAAGGGCATCTGATGGTCTCGTTTTCTTAGGGATGGTTAGTGGCCCTGAGGCAGCAATGCACAGAAACAATATAGGTTGTGATGTTGGTATTTTGGTTCTCCGACTCCATCGCTGAAAAAAATGAGGCCCTAATTTTTTATCTCATATGGAACCTAAATATATAATATTTGTATTGTTTCTGATCTATGAGTGCGTTGTATGATGCATTTGTATATCCCCGAATATTGTTTGGTATGATTACATTTCAATTTCTTATTGTGGCCAATGATTCAAATTTGCCGCAAAGAGAGGCAGACACATTGGTGTCAATTTTTTACAGGGATGAGTGAGCGAACCTGGGGCCATGTACATGATCAATATAAGCTGTGCCATTGTTACTTGGTTCGCTTACGCCATCCCTGTAGAAACTTATGAGGCTGTAATCTTCATTCTACATTCATAGAACTATGATATTTGAATTATATATTCCATGCATTCAAAGTGTATAAGAATTACATTTTAGTTTGTCCCGAGGCCGATGATTGAATTTGCCCCAAAAGAGTTCAAGTGGAGACACGTATGATGGTGTCGTGTTTTAGGGATGGGTTGGTGAACCTAAGGCAGCAATGCACACAAACAATGTATGTCGTGTTGTTGGTACTTTGGTTCCCCAACTCCATCTCTGAAACAAATTTTGAGGCCCTAGATTTATTCTCATATGGAACTACATATATGATCCTTGAATTGTTTCTTATCTTTTAATGATTGGTATGATGCATATGTATATGAATGGTTTTGATCATAAGTATTTTTAACATGCACCTGAATATTAATTGTTTAGTTTTTTATTTATAATTACAATATTTAGGCTTGTTTTTGTACCTGACTATGTATATCCCTGAATAATGTTTTGTACGATTACATTTCAATTTCTTATTGTGGCCAATGATTCAAATTTGCCCCAAAAGAGAGGCAGACACATTGGTGTCAGGTTTTTTCAGGGACGAGTTAGTGAACCTAGGGCAATGTACAACAACAATATAGGCTCTGCAATTGTTACTTGGTTCACTCACGCCGTCCCTGAATAAACTTCTGAGGCCACAATCTTTATTCTACATTCATAGAACTATGATATTCAAATTATCTATTCCATGCATTCATAGTGTATAAGAATTACATTTTAGGTTGTGACCGAGGCCGATGATTGAAATTTGCCCCAAAAGAGTTCAAGGGGAGACACGTATGATGGTGTCGTGTTTTAGGGATGGGTTGGTGAACCTGAGGCAGCAATGCACACAAACAATATAGGTTGTGCTGTTGGTACTTTGGTTCGCCTACTCCATCTCTAAAACAAATTATGAGGCCCTAGATTTATTCTCATGTGGAACTACATATATGATCCTTGAATTGTTTCTGATCTTTTAATGATTGGTATGATGCATATGTATATGAATGGTTTTGATCATAAGTATTTTTAACATGCACCTGAGGATTAATTGTTTTGTTTTTTATTTATAATTACAATATTTAGGCTTGTTTTTGTACCTGACTATCTATATCCCTGAATAATGTTTTGTACAATTACATTTCAATTTCTTATTGTGGCCAATGATTCAAATTTCCCCCAAAAGAGAGGCAGACACATTGGTGTCAGATTTTTTCAGTGACGAGTTAGTGAACCTAGGGCAATGTACAAAAACAATACAGGCTGTGCAATTGTTACTTGGTTCACTCACGCCGTCCCTGGAAAAACCAATGAGGCCGCAATCTTTATTCTACATTCATAGAACTATGATATTCAAATTATCTATTCCATGCATTCATAGTGTATAAGAATTACATTTTAGTTTGTCACCGAGGCCGATGATTGAAATTTGCCCCAAAAGAGTTCAGGGGGAGACACGTATGATGGTGTCGTGTTTTAGGGATGGGTTGGTGAACCTGAGGCAGCAATGCACACAAACAATATAGGTTGTGTTGTTGGTACTTTGGTTCGCCTACTCCATCTCTAAGACAAATTATGAGGCCCTAGATTTATTCTCATGTGGAAATACATATATGATCCTTGAATTGTTTCTGATCTTTTAATGATTGGTATGATGCATATGTATATGAATGGTTTTGATCATAAGTATTTTTAACATGCACCTGAGGATTAATTGTTTGGTTTTTTATTTATAATTACAATATTTAGGCTTGTTTTTGTACGATTACATTTCAATTTCTTATTGTGGCCAATGATTCAAATTTGCCCCAAAAGAGAGGCAGACACATTGGTGTTAGATTTTTTTAGGGACGAGTTAGTGAACCTAGGGCGATGTACAACAACAATACAGGCTGTGCAATTGTTACTTGGTTCACTCACGCTGTCCCTGAATAAACTTATGGGGCCGCAATCTGATGCAATTATTTGTCATTGTGTTGAGATGAAATGATATATGAACCGCTCAAACTATTGCTGAGATGCTTTATCTTTGATATCCACGGATATATTGTCTTACATATACACGTTGTCAATTCTTGAGTTGTAATACAATTTAATCATATGTACGAGTTCTAAGTTATATTCTTAAAAATCAAAAGGAGGATGATGATGAAGTGGACGTTAGAAAGGAATCCAGGGACAACAAGAGCCGCTACGTGCTGAGGCGGTTACGATGTGGGCTAATCCGTTTCCACCGTAGGGGGAGACTGTTTTGCCCATTTTGTGGCAGAGCAATCAACATGGACCTCAACAGCATGATCCAGCACGCGGACGGTGTTGGTAGAGGCGGAGGCAGAAGCCATAGGCCGATTACCTTGGCGTGGCACGCAACCTATGGCAAATTCTGCCGGAAGTATGTCAGGACTGGCATGTATCCCATCGACTAGGCTGTCGCTGCCTCCTACTGATAAACCCCTGCCCTACTAGGCGTCTCCGTGTCCCGGCCTCCTGCTGCAGCCCCTTCTTTTATTTTGTTCTAGTTAATTATTACCTGTGTGTGGCATGTAAGACAATATATCCGTGGTGTCTCTAGTGAACCTTATATATTAATCTACTCCTTTATATGGAGTGCCTTAAAGTTTCTAGTGTTAAATTATATTTACTGATCATGCTCATGCACACTACAAAATATTTCTAGTGCTTGATTATATTATAATTGTCAAGAAATACATCAACAAGTTAAATTGGTTCAAATTTTGTATTGAAGTAACTAAATCTAGAAACTAAAGTCTAGTTCAAACACATAATGTATCACCACCACTTGTTGTCGTCTTTGACTTGCTTCCCCTTCAGCCGCTTGATGTCGCCACCATCCCAAGATCCCTGCTCGTCCTGAAACCGCTTTCTGTCCTCCTCGCGCTTCTTTTCCTGGGCTGGCTTGCAACCAGGGCATAGCTCTCTCGCGAAAAACCCCGCCTTAACCATCCCATATTTCACGGTAACCATCCCATGTAGGCGTCTCTGGCTGCATACTCGAGGCGTGCCTGGCTCATCGGCTTCCACTCCCAGTAGTCGTGATCGAGTCGCTTCAATTTCTTCATTTTTTCAGAGGATTTATCGATGATTTCCGCTGCCAGATCACCCATGCCATCCTTTGCTGGGTATGATTTGATCTTGTACAGATTTTGGATGTCGATGTGGTGCCCCTCTGGGATTTTTATCAACGCATGAGAAAGCATAATTATGTCATTTGTGATATCCACGCTAGTGAAAGTTATCCCTTTCCTACACAAGCACTCGACCTGAGCTGGACAACGCATCTCAGTTGGTTTACTCCTGCACTTAGATGGTTCTAGGGATGTAAGATGCAGAAGTGGTGATCTCAAATTTAAATTTCACATACCTGTAGAAGTGTTAAACGAGGACCTCCTCATGTATGGCGATTTGCACGACAGCGATCTCTTGTGGAGGATTTTTTCGCTTATTTGCATGGGTGTACTCCAAGTCTAGCCCCACAAACTTGTGCTTCTCTTTCTCAAGCAATTGCTCAAACCTGGCGAGAGTTGTCTCCACAGTTGCTTCCTCATTTGTGCACACCACTGTCAAAGTCGTGGTGCCATGGGCAGGGACCAAGTGGGTCTCTATTGTGCGTTTCCCATCGTCCATGCCTGCAAGGAAATGGGTGAAAGGAACTGCCTGCAAGGAACTGCCTTCGAGAGGAAGAAGAAGATGAACCGACGGTTCCAGAACAGAGGAAGAAGAAGCGCCCAGGAAAAACTACAGAGGAATGACTGAGGAAGAGGAATGATTGCAGAAGAAACGTGGTAACTACAACTTTCAGTTCGAGAACTCACCGTGGTTACGTGGAGATCGTGGCAGTGCCGCTGGTTCAATAAGTGAGGCCAGTTCCTGCGAGAATATGAAATTAGCTGTGCATTTTTCTATGCGAGAAATTGAGAGAAGTCATTTATATTTTGTCTTTCATAATTAACCACGATGAAGTTGGTACAGCCCAAGAGATTTGAACAAACGAGATTTGCTAGTTTAACATACAACAACACTTACAGGCCCAACATGGCAGAACTTGGAGAGACCCAGAACTTGAGCTACCATAGAGACCTCGGCAGAGGTGGCAGAATTGGTGCGGGTGCAACCACGGCGACGGCGAGCTCGGATTCTAGAGGAGAAAAACATAACCGAGCATGGTCGACAAGGTGATAGATCTCACCGGGAACAAATTCCCATCCCTGACCGTGCCATGGGTGGGTCCATGGTGAGGGCGAGCTCCGACTCGGGATGGGGAGGAGAGCGGGACCGAGCAGCTTCGTCACTTCCTAGCTCTGCGCCATGGCCACGACCACAGATTGCCGCTCTGGGGTAGAAGACGAGTAATGGAGGCGCCAACGCTGCAAGCCTACAGGGAGGAGAGTTGGGCCGAGCAGGTTCAACCACGTCCCAGCTCCGTGCCATGGCTGCGACACCCCACAGATTGCCGCTCTGGGGAAGAAGAAGATGCGTAATGGATGCAGGCGCTAACACTGCAAGCTTAATTGACACCTAAGCGACGGGAGCGACAGGAGCGACATAACGGCGAGAACTGACAAGGGGGGCCCAACTTGACGACCGTTAGCCTGATTTTTTGTATTGAAACATAAAGTTGAATTCGTGCCGAAAAAGACCCTCTGAGTATTTGGCACGCCAACTATAGTCATCACGGATGATATCAGGGAACTCGGGTACCGCGTTGCCTGGACACCCCAACTTTCAGGCTGCAAAATGATATTCTCAACTCACCGATCACACGCTCAACATATACCCTGATGCCAAACCAGTTAAGCAATCCATGTGCCGCTTTGCAGAGCCAAAGCGCAAGTCCATTCACAAAGAGCTCCATCGACTCCTCGAAACCAAGTTCATCTGAGAGATCAAGAGGGCGCCCTGGGTGGATAATCCAGTGTGCATCCCAAAGAAAAACAAGGACGTACTGCGCATGTGTATCGACTTCACCACATTAAACAAGCATTGTCCAAAGGATCACTTCCCGCTCGCACGTATTGACCAAATCATCGACTCGACCGCGGGGTCTGAGCGACTTTCCTTCTTGGATGCATACTCTGGTTGCAACCAGATCAAGATGAAGGTCAACGATCAAGACAAAACAACATTTATCACAACTTATGGTGTATTCTTCTACGAGATGATGCCCTTCGATCTAAAAAATGCGAGTGCTATGTATCAGCGGATGATGCAAAACAGCCTTGGGGAATGATAGCTCCAAATGTCAACACTTTTTATCATTGATTTTCCTTTGGTTTATTGCTAGGTTTCACTGGATTTCACCCTTTTACTAATGATAACATCGCAAATTAGCAAAACCTTCGTTTCTTGTGATAGTTTTCAGGTAATGAACATTTCTGGAAGATCTGATTAGTATTTATGGGCTAATTACACCTGAAGAAATAAATCCCCAATTGAAGCCCCTTTCATTATAGCCGTCTAGAGTCCATAACAACCACTGGTATGTTTGGGACGCGCCCGTACCGTCCGCCTGTACGACCCTCCTTCGGCTATGCTATATCAATACAAGCAACTTTTGTGAAGAGAGGGGGACAAAAAAGACAACACAACCACCACAAATACATCCAAAAGAGGAGAGGTCAGATCTGAAGAAGGAGAAGAACACCGTCTCATTCTTCGACGATCCCTAGCCTCTAAATCATTCACTCCACCATCATCCCCATCTGTACTTAGAGAGAGGGATAGATTGGCACTTGTAAGATTAGGGGTTGATACTTTGATCTACCTTGGTTTGTATTTGAATTGATCCTCAAATGGTATTGTGGCTTGCTACGATAAAGTTGAGATGATTCATATTTGCAATATCATTATGCCTTTGATCTATCTTCCTCTCATGTCTGAGTAAATCCCCATAGGGTGGGAGATGTAGGGTATTGGTAAGATGTGTTGTGTCTCCCTTGTTTCCATCCATTTGTGATAGTTGTCGTGATTATTATATTATGAGAATTAATATATGTGTTTTCTTAATGCTTGTTGTCCAATTTAAGGGCCTGGATAATATGATCCAGAGATCTCATAGATATGAACTTGTATACTAGAGAATCAGCGACCCCTGTGTGACATGGCCGATATCAATGAGGAGCTAGTACTACTCGAGGATAAAAAGGAACCATCAAGATTAAAGCCTTGATCTAGTCGAAAGACCTTAATTAATGTGTTGACCATTACCTTCGTAACAGGCAGATGGATCATTGGGACTGGGAAGAATTTGCTAAGAGTACTCCTAGTCGGTATACGGGTTGCTTGCCTACTCACCTATGAATAAGAAGTATCACAATCACTTATTCCATTTCATCCATCTAGCAGATTCACTATTACCATGAACCGTTTCTCTCCGCACCTAACTTCTCATCTGCAAGAATCTCGAGCACTTCCATAACATTTACTTTTACGTTATTTACTTCTCGCATTTTCCTTTACTCAAGTTTCCTCTATTATTCACTCACCCCTTCCACTTACAACAATTGCAGTCAATTCACTCAAGACAACATGAGACCTTGAGTGCTATAGAAATGCCGCATAAATACACCTACTTAGGCTCCTTATTGGGATCGATATAAAAACTAGAATTATTACTTCCGTGAAAAGATGTTCTGACAAACCTGTACACTTGCAGGCCATCAGGGAACACATTGGGAGGAAGTCCAAGTCCACAGCTACAACATCATAACCACAACAAGTCAAGAGTCGAGTTTTATCGATGATCTCCAGGAAACATCCAATAATATCGATAAATACTACATCAATCTCAACATGATGAAGTGCTCCTTTGGATTCCCTATGGGGAAACTCTCGGGTACTTAGTATCAACTATGGGAATCGTGGCCAACCCCTAAAAAATCCAGGCGATCATGAAGATGAAAAATCCCACAAATATAAGGAGAGGTTGGATGCAGAGCCAAAAGAAGTGGGACATGATCTAATACCCAAAATTTCTTTGCCTCTATGGTACTACAGTTCATGGATCTGTGGATTCGTTTCCTTGATCTCCGCTAGGGTCGCATGCTTCTCCTAGGACTTTTCCTTCACGACATCCTTCGACAGATCAACATGAGCAAGCCCATAGAGGTTGGCTATCGAGTTTTTCATCCTTGATATAGAACAACTTCCTCCGCCAACCCAAGATGGATTTATCAATCTTGAAGTCGAAGAAATCGACATCTAAACAAAGACAGATGATGGCACCGTCGACATCATAGACGGTGTCCTTCGTCACATTCCTCCAGATAAAGTACATGCGTTTCCACATGACCCAACGAGGGTGGATCCCGAGGAAACATGCGCACAGGGTAATGAAGCAGGCGATGTGGAGAATGGAATTTGGCATGAGCTGGTGTAGCTGTACGCCGTAAAAAAAAAGAAGCCCACGAAGTAACTCATGGGAAGGAAAGGAAAGACCGAGGTAGAGAAAGGAAAGAAACATTAACTGCTAGCCCTCTTCGAGTGCGGGTGTGGCCTCATTTCTGGGAAGCTTGTAAGGGGTTTCCAATGACAGAACCCTATCCTGACGCGAATCATGAGGCTAGCTAGTAGTGACCTTAGATTTGTTCCAACTACCAATCTTCATCTTGGCGGAGGTATGTAGCATCAGCGACATAACCACATGTCTTGCTTTTCCCCATGGTGATAAGTGGGGCAACGAAGCAGCTGTGAGAGAGTGGAAAAAAAGAACTTTGGTGGCAATGGAGAAAGAGCACAAGTGAAAGAGCATTTCATGATCTCTAAGTTTTTTGTGTTAGATAACAATGCCAAGGATATTTTAATTGTGTGTTGAGTGCTGTAGATTCTAAAGGTTTAATTTGTGTCAGCAACATCACAACAAAAGATTACCAAGAGCCCCTTCCCAAAGGCAGGAGAATCAAGCATGCCAGGCCATATTATCCGCCCCTGTCAAGGGCAGGATAATCCGCCCCCTGGAAAATTCGTCTAAGGACCCGGGGCGCGTCGCTCGGAAGGGGGGGAGGATTATTGGCCGATATTTTGCACTAGGCCAGATGTTTTCCCAGGGCCAGATTATTTGGCCCCCAGATAGACCCGGATTATCCACCCATCCCCAAATTAGGCTAAGGACCAGACACGCGATGCTCAGAAGGGGGCGGATATTTGGACCAGATTATTTGTTCTAGGCCGGATGTTTGCCCACGTCTAGATTATCTAGCCCGACTTGGATTGAATTATCTATCCCCAGTTGACTCCAACAGAATCATTTCATGAGGGGGTACAAATACCCCTCCCCATCTTCAACCTGGAGCTCTTGAGTCATCTAAAAAAGCATTATACTGTGTGAGCCTCAATTTCCCAAGATATACTCATTCATCCACCCGAAGGCCTTGATATTTGGAGGATCGAGGGAGAAGGACTTGATCTACATCGTCACCAAAGAGATCTTCATTCCCCCTCATCCATTTGAGGGCCCTTTGATTGAGCGATTGTTCTAAATTTCTTGATATCAATTTTGATATTTGATGAACTCGTTGTTGTGGCAGCTTGGTGTCATCTCGTGAGCCACCAATTTAGTTGTGGATGCATGCCCTGATATTGTTGTAAAGGCTCTGGTTCCCGCCTAGAAGGGTACCATATAGTGGAAAGGTGGATCAAGCCAGTTGTGGCGAGATCCATCGGAGGACAGGGGGAGGCCTATTGTGGCGTGGTGTGGTCTTAGTGCCGCCCACCCTCCAACGTAGATGTACTTCCCCTAAAAAGGAAGGAACTACGGTAAAAAAAACCATTTGTCTCCACGTGCTCCACTCTCGGTTACGTTGTTCCTGCACTGCTCTTTACTCGTTTAGTAGCTAGGTTGGCATATAGGTAAATTCACAGTAGTTGCATATCTAGAAAATTTACCTTTGAGTCAGGCCTAATTTGAAAATGTATTAAAATTTTGAGTAGCACCTATTCACCCCCTCTAGGTTCCCGTACGATACATTTCAATTGGTATCGGATCCTCAGCTCTTGTTTTAGGCTTTACCGCGTAAGAGAGTATGGATACTATACCTGAGGGTGAAGCTTCCACAAGTGTTCCGGTTACCATGGAAGATCTCGAGGGATTGAAAAATTCCTTGACTTCTACCATGGTAACCCAAATGCAAGAGATGTGCGAAATCATAACGCGCCTCGTGCCACCGAATAAATCTGCATCTCCCACTCCTCCCGAGGACACACCTTCTAAATCAAAGGATGATGCTTCGGCTAAATCTAATGTAATGGATGTGGGGGATGGTAGCTGATACGTCCATTTTGCATCACTATTCTATGTCATAATTCACTATTATTCATTGATATATTTCGTATTGAGAGGTGATACTTATGTTATTTCATCTGTTTTTGCATGGTTGATGACTTTTGGAGCATGGACCGCTGCAGTCAGGATTCTGATGGAAAAGGTGCTGTTTGGAGGCAAAATTCGCGAAGATCAGAAAATCCAGGAAAATATACGGAAAATCCTATTTTTTCCAGAAGACTAAGGATGCCAGAAGACGGAGTGGAGATGGGCCACAGGGGGCCCACACCAGCCCATGGCGCGGGCAGCCCTAGGCCGTGCCAGGAGGTGGTGTGGCCACCCTGGCCCACTCCAGCCTCTCCCCTCTGGCGTATATCATCCTCCCGAAACCCTAAGACTCGAGGAGCGACCACAGAAAGATTCCGCCGCCTCTGCGGGGTGGAAAACACCGAGAGAGAAAGATCTCTCCGGCAGACAGATTTCTGCCGGGGGAATTCCTTCCCGGAGAGGGGAGATCGTCGCCATCAACACCACCATCAAGCTGGACTTCATCGGGATCATCATCGTCATCACCACCATCATCACCATCAGTACCCTCATCACCATCTCCACATTGTTGTAACAATTGGGTTGAATCTTGCATAGTTCATAGGGGAAACTTTCCCGATGTTGATTACTCTTTGTAGTTAATGCTATTGAGTGAACCATTGAATTATTGTTTATGTTCAGAGTGTTATACATCATTATTCCATCTCTGATCATGATCCATATGATGTCTTGTGAGTAGTTCATTTTGTTCTGGAGAACATGGGAGAAGTCATGTTGTTAGTAGTGGAGTTGTGTTGAGAAAGATTCAATAGTTTGATATTTAAGTTGTGCTGTACTTCTTCTAGTGGTGTCATGTGAACGTCGATTACATGACACTTCACCTATACGGGCCTAGGGGAATGCATTGTGTATTTGGCTACTAATCGTAGGGGTTGCCGGAGTGAGAGAAACCTGAACCACCATTAGGAAACCATTGCACAAGGGACGTAAGGGTCTTAGAGTTTAAAGTTGTGGTTAGGTTTCTACCTTAATTACATTCTTGTACTTACGGATGTTTGCAAGGGGTATAATCACAAGTATGTATTAGTCCTAGGAAGGTCGGTACATTAGCACAGGTTCACCCACACAACACTTAGCAAGCTAAAGAAGATTAATCAACTATATGAAGCGAAAGCACTTGACATTCTTCCCATGTGTCCTCGAGAACATTTGGTCATCTTAAGTAATACAACCGACTTGTCCTTTGCTGCCTAAAGGATTGGGCCACTTGCTGCATTTATTCCTACTGTCTTTTATTTACTCGTACTTTGTTTACTTGCTTTATCAAAAAACCCTAAAAATCCGTTTGCTAAGTATTTGCAGAGAATTCCTGATCCATACCACTAGCCAGCACCTTCTGCTCCTCGTTGGGTTCGACACTCTTACTTATCGAAAATACTGCGATACACACCCTATACTTGTGGGTCATCAAGACTATTTTCTGGCGCCGTTGCCGGGGAGTGAAGCGCTATTGGAGAGTGGAACTGGTAAAGGAAACTTCTACTATGAGTATTATTTACTACTGTTAGTTGCTTTATTTTCGTTATGGATAATTTGCTGAGTTTCTTATTTAGTAATGCTACTACCACTGCTAAGGTAGTAGATAAGCCACAACCTGCTGGGAATGATGCTTTTAAAATACCTACAAAAATTATTGATCATGTTATGGATAACTATTATGTTGGGGATGGAACTGTCCATCCCGGTGATCATTTGCTCTTTATACACGAATTATGCGGCTTGTTCAAGTGTGCAGGTATTACTACAGATCAAGTTAAGAAGAAGTTATTCTCATTATCGCTGAAAGGAAGAGCTGAGGAATGGTATAAGCTGCTGAAGAATGGTCAAGCTCTGGATGTGAGGAAATATTGCCTCTCTTTTATTCAAAGGTTTATCCTCCTAGTGAGATTCATAAAGATCGGAATCAAATATACAACTTTTGGCCTCTTGATGGAGAGAGTACAGCTCAAGCTTGGGGGAGATTGAAGTTACTAATTCTCAAATGTCCCATTCATGAGCTCCCAAACAATATTATTATTAATAACTTTTATGCAAGGCTCCCTCTACATGATAAGGATTTATTGGATGCTTCTTGTGTTGGATCATTCACTCGCATGGAAGAAGAAGCTAAATGGGATCTTCTGGACCGTATTCAAGACAATGCTGAAGCTTGGGAGAATGAAAAAGGTAGAAAGTCAGGTATAAATTATGATTATCAATGCATTGAATCTTTTATGTGAACTGATGACTTTCAAAATATTAAAAATTCTTATGGTCTAGACTCTCAAGCTATTGCTTCTTATTTTAAGGCTTTTGCTTCCTACATTAAAGTGACTAAAAAGAAGTGGAATAAGTATCATGAACCTTATAAATATATTGCTAAGAGTGTTCTTGCAAGAAATACTGAAGTTTATACTGCTAATCATGTTTACCTAAACCTTACATTGAGAAAATGCCTTTCCCAGTTAAGATAAAGGAACATTCTATGATAGCTAGTATGGTTGATGAAAGTATGAATAAGGCTGTTGAACCTGATAAACAAATGGTTGATGAACCTATAATAGCAAGTGTGAAAGACTTTGTCACTAAATATGTAAAAGAGGGACACACTATCCTTTGTAAGGATACCTCTAATATTGTTTCACAAAGTAGTGTTATGAGATCTAGTATTCCTGTGTTTTCCGTTAGAATAAGTGATCATTGCTATGATGGCCCTTGTGATAGCTACATTGTTAATTTTATGCATGATACTGAAAGTTACTATAAGAGAGGGAAAAGTGTTCTTATGCATCTCAATAATATCAAGTTTCCTCGTTTTATGTTGAAAGTTTTTATGTTGCACTTCTTTTGCCTTATGCAAGTTGCCTCTGGTTTCAACAAATTGTTTGTTTACCAAATTCCCTTGCATAGGAAGTGGGTTAGACTTAAATGTGTGTATTTTTTCTTCTTAATGCTCTCTTTCACTTCAATTCATATTCCTATGTGAGCATCATCAAAATTATCATGCCCATCTTAATGGCTATAAAGAAAGAGCTTTTTAGGAGACAACCCATTTTGTTTTTACTTTCGGTTTGTTTTTATTTCTTTGAGTCTTGGAAGTTATTACTTCGGTAATAACCGCTACTTATCCGTTTTGTTTGGTTTTTGTGTCAAGGTCAACCTCTAATGAGAGAGAAGTAAGATTTAAGGAAGTTGCTGTCCCGAAACAGATTTTTGTGCTTCACCGAAAAATTCGTGAGAGATCTCTGTATATCGGATTGAGCTATAATGTTTTGTGCTTCTGCCCCAGGTTGTTATTTAACTTTTGTTAGTTTTGAACTTTTTGATTTGAGCAACAGAAGATTTTCGAAAAAATTGATCTTTACCTGCTGGTCTGCTTTGACAGATTTTGCCAATCTTGCATTTGCTTCTTTATTCGTTTTCCTTTTTGAATTCTTTTTGGGTTTTCGGAAGGAGTTGCTATGGTAGATTTTGTTTTGATGGTTTTCAGTTGAAAGTGGACTCAAAAGGTTTTATCACTTCATATATACTAATGTTGCTAATGAGAACTTTGTGAAGTTTTGTGTGAAAGAAATTTCCAGGTACTGGAGTTAATGGTTTAATAAGGAAGAGAAGGGTTTTATGACTCAAGTAATAAGTGTATGAATATGAAGATACCGATGACATTCAAGTGATGACTCCGGAAGAATCTACTAGATACCAAATTCAGAGACCTGCAGAGTCCGTTTTCAAGTAGGTAACAGTTCTGCTAAGAAATTTCCACGAAAATACTATCCAACTATATTTTTGTAGTTTTTAGTCAATAAGGAAAGCTACGAAGCGAAAAAGGGACGGAAACGGAGCCAGGGTGGCTCACACCACCCTGTGGCGCGGGACCTCCCTAGGCCGCATGATACATTGCAAATGTATCTATAATTTTTTATGTTCCATGCTTGATTTTATCCTCTTTCTTGTGTTTTGTTCCAACTTTCGAGTACTTTTCATATGATTTCTTGGACTAACCTATTAACAAGAGCCACAGTGCCAGCTGCTTGTTTTCTATTATTTTTGGTTCCAGGAAAGTCAGTAAATGAATATTCTCGGAATTGGACGGTACAAAAGCCAAAGTGCCTATTTTTCGGAAGGGATCAAGTGCCAGAATATGAGACGGGGAAGGGCCAGAGGGCAGCCACACCACCTGGCCATGCGGCCATGCCTGGCCCGTGCCAGGGGGTGGTGTGGCTAGCCTAGGCACTCCCCTCGACCTCTCCTTCCGCCTATATATTTCCCTCAGGACGAAAACCCTAAGTACCCGATCAAAAATCCATGAAAGAGTCTGTAGCCGCCGTCAGCTCCATCCCTAGATCGGGAGGGATCGGAAGCTCTTCTCGGCACCCTGCCGGAGAGGAGAATTCACCCTAGAGGCCTTCTTCATCACCATGCAAGCCTCCGGTGTGATGGGTGAGTAGTTCATCCTTGGACTACGGATCCATGTAGTAGCTAGATGGCTGGTTCTCCTCCTTTGTGCTTTCATGTTTAGATCTTGTGAGCTCCGTTCATGATCAAGATCATCTATTCGTAATTCTGCATGTTGTGTTTGGAGGGATCCGATGGATATTGAGATGCTATTTCAGACTGATTATTGATTCTATCATGTCTTTGTTATTTGTGATCTTGCATGCTTTCCGTTCTTAGTAGCTATCTTGGCCAAGTAGATGCTAGCAACTCCAAGAGTTAGTATTTATGCTCGATAGTGGGTTCATGCCTCTGGTAATCTGGGGAAGTGACAGAAATCTCTAAGGTACTAGATGTGTTGTTGCTATTAGGGAGAAAACAACAATCCTTTGTTCATAGAACAATCATATTGTTTACTTTACACGCAGTTCATAAAGCAATAATCTGTTGCTTGCATAAATAATACTGGAGGGGGTTCGGATGATAACCTGAAGGTGGATTATTAGTCATAGATGCAGTTGGATGGTAGTCTATGTATTATGTTGTAATGCCCAATCAAGTCTCAAAGGATTCAAGATGATTAGTATATGCATGTATTGTTTTCTCGGTGTTTGTCAATTGCCCCGCTGTAATTTGTTCACCCAGCATGTTATCTATCTTAAGGAGAGCCACCTCTAGTGAACTATGGATCTCGGTCCTTGTCTTTTACATACAATCTACAATCTTTTACTGCTTTGTGTTTACTTTCTGCAAATTTTTACTTCTTTCCATTCGATACATTTAATCCTTTGTTTTCCGCAAAACACGGTGAGATTGACAACCTCATCGCAAGTTGGGGACAAAGTTCTGTGGTTGTGTTGTGTGCAGGTCTCCACGTTGCTACTAGCACCGGTTGTGCGCCCTGCCAAAGCTCATCTAGTAACACCTTTGGGGTGTTCCCTTGCTCCTACTGGTTCGATTAAACCTTGGTTTCATAACTGAGGGAAAACGTGCTGCTGTGCTCATCGTACCTTCCTCTTGGGGTTCCCAACGAGCTCTACGTCGAACGACGAGCACATCACCACGCCACCAGGTGGTGAGTCCACCCTGGACTCCGCCTCCGACTCGTTTTCTCCCAGTACCTTCCTTTTTATATGAAACTTCGTAATATATAACCCCCCGGATCTCCCGAGGTTCGTATATCATGTTTTCATCGTGTTTTCGTTTCGATCTGTTTCTGCCAGGAACTATTCTTGAAAGCTTAGAAGCACAATGGTGTCTGCCAGGAGCCTATGAAGGAAGACCTCCAAGACCCCGGGCAGGAGAAGGAGATCAAGAGAGAAGGTGAAGAGGAGGCAAGGCACACCGGTACTACCATTGCGAGCATTGGAGTGGTGGCAAACCCAGCCATTGGAGGGAAGCCTCCTCATCATCGTTCTGATCCCTCGTCACTTCCTCCACGCACCAAGAATCCTTTCCATACCCTTATCCATGAGCATCAATACCAGAATATGCCCAAGGGGAAATTACCCTCCAATTGGGATTTGCCTCGTTCTAGCCATGCAAGAAAATAAGACGTCAAGGAGGAAGAGTGGGGAAAGAATTGCAAGAGCTGGAATCCGCAGCCCGACATGATCATGAGCCGCATCGAAGAAAATTCAAGGTTCATTCGTACTCTCACCTTTGAGATTGAGGACTTGGGGAAACTTATCAGAGAGCTCATCAAGAGGATACCACAACCACCGAAGGAGTAATTCGTCATCCGGTTTGGCATCCCCTTGGCTTGTTCCAAGCTTGGGGGAGTGCCGCGGTATCACATCACTATCTTCTATCTTTTTACCTTTTTAGTAGAGTCATATCATGAATAGAGAAGTTATTATGTAGTATGGTTTGCATTATGGAAGTGTCCCCTCTCTCGTTAGATATGTATCACTTGGTGTGAGTTGCTGTTATGGAATATTAATGAGAAGTTCTATCATTCACTCTTTTTCATAGCTTATATTAGTTTTCAATTCGTGGTTATATGATTGATCTTGTTGTTAGTATTGGTATCACTTTGGGATCGTCGAGTTAATTTAGTTGGTTTTGGCAAACCTGGCTCGGTCAGTAGCAACACTATTTTTGAGAGTTGAACGAAAAGATAAAAGTACTCTAAAGAAAAATAATTTCATCATATTTTTTTCTTGATTTTCTCATAAGTCTAGTATTCTCTAGTTAAGATCTTTTGTGCTTCCAAGGAAGATTGCATGTTTGTCTTTAGCACTTGTATGTTTGTTTGTTTCCTTCAACTCTTATACTTGTTGCCCAGCCTTGCTAGCCAAAAACCTGTACTAAGAGGGAATTCTTCTCGTGCATCCACCTCCTTTAAACCGAAACCTTTGCCATTTGTGTCCACCATACCTACCTAGTAGCATTATTGCTATTCCAAGTAAATTCTTGTTTTATCTACCTCCCAAATTAAACTTGTTATGTGAAAATGAGTGATTAAAGCTCTCACGAACTTGATGGCACACTTTACTTTCTTGCATTTAATAAACTTGAACCATTGTGCTCACCTATGTTGCGTATATGCTTGCGCTTTGTAAGTTGTGAATTAGTAGAACCATGCTGTCATGGGGAACGCTTTCAACATTGCACTAGTACTTAGTACCAAGTTGATATCATGTTCTTTTGTCTATGGATGTCGTTGGTGTGAAATGAAAGGGGAGCTTGTAAGTCCATGGAGTTATGCATGTGTGTTAGAGAAACGCCTGGACCGCTGGTCTAATCCATGCTGACATGGTGGAAACCTGCAGGGTAACCATAACGAGTATCTATGAAGCATTCTTCTTATAAAAAAAGAGATAGAGATTGAGAAAAAGAGAAAAGAAAAAAAGAGATATTATGAAAAGAGGAAAGAGAGAAAAAAGCACCATATTCCCATGGTAAATAAGAAGATTGCTGAGATGCTTGTTGTTTGCTTGCCTTGTCATTTTGATATGGGGATTCTTTCGTATCATCGGGCAAGGGGTACCCGTTGGCGGTTCTCTATAATACACATATGCTTACGATGACAGGAACTTACCGGTGACAAAACTTGAGTAGCATGAGGAGTGGCCCTCGTATTCAAGGGACATGAGATTCTCAACTTACAACTTGTCAATGCATATCCTCATATTTAATCATTTTAACCTTAATCACCTAAAGATCCCTATGATAGGGGCAATGAGAGATGAAAGCTAGTAAGTATCATAATTTTTGGGAGCTCTATATGAGACTTGCAATCCCTGGTTCCCTCTTTGAAGGGCCTTTCTTTTACTTTGTAGTTGAGTCAGTAAACCTATTCCCTTCTATCTCAACAAATATTTTGAGTAGTTGTGTTTCATTCATTCATATGATGATTTATTCAATCATGTCTTATGTTCTTTGTTTTGCACATTGCTCTTATCTTGATGTTTACTACTTTGAAAACTATCATTGAAAACCAGCTATTTGTGAACTCCAGCAAATTATCAACTATTCTTCGACCAAGAGCTAAGTTTGCCATTACCAATTATGATTTACTTCATGTATCCTTATTGTGTTTCCTTTACCTATTGCAAGTTGAGTTATATAATAGTGAGTTGTCTTCTATTATGATCTATGTATTGATGAATGTGACGTTTCTTGTTCGTATTCTTTTATTGACTCTTCACTCCATAAACCTGAGGCCATGTTTATTGAGCTCAGTTTCACTTGGGGACAAGCGAAGTCTAAGCTTGGGGGAGTTGATACGTCCATTTTGCATCACTATTCTATGTCATAATTCACTATTATTCATTGATATATTTCGTATTGAGAGGTGATACTTATGTTACTTCATCTGTTTTTGCATGGTTGATGACTTTGGGAGCATGGACCACTGCAGTCAGGATTCTGATGGAAAAGGTGCTGTTTGGAGGCAAAATTCGCGAAGATCAGAAAATCCAGGAAAATATACGGAAAATCCTATTTTTTCCAGAAGACTAAGGACGCCGGAAGGGGGGCTAGAGATGGACCACAGGGGGCCCACATCACCCCCTAGCGCGGGCAGCCCTAGGCCGCGCCAGCAGGTGGTGTGGCCGCCCTGGCCCACTCTAGGCTCTCCCCTCTGGCGTATATCATCCTCCCGAAATCCTAAGACTCGGAGAGCGACCACAGAAAGATTTTGCCGCCTCTGTGGGGCGGAAAACACCGAGAGAGAAAGATCTCTCCGGCAGACAGATTTCTGCCGGGGGAATTCCTTCCCGGAGAGGGGAGATCATCGTCATCAACACCACCATCAAGCTGGACATCATCGGGATCATATTCATCATCATCACCACCATCATCACCATCTCCATATTGCTGTAACAATTGGGTTGAATATTGCATAGTTCATAGGGAAACTTTCCCGGTGTTGATTACTCTTTGTAGTTGATGCTATTGAGTGAACCATTGAATTATTGTTTATGTTCAGATTGTTATACATAATTATTCCATCTTTGATCATGATCCATATGATGTCTTGTGAGCAGTTCGTTTTGTTCTTGAGGACATGGGAGAAGTCATGTTGTTAGTAGTGGAGTTGTCTTGAGAAAGATTCAATAGTTTGATATTTAAGTTGTGGTGTACTTCTTCTAGTGGTGTCATGTGAACGTCGACTACATGAAACTTAACCTATATGGGCCTAGGGGAATGCATTGTGTATTTGGCTACTAATCGTAGGGGTTGCCGGAGTGACAAAAACCTGAACCCCCATTAGGAAACCATTGCACAAGGGACGTAAGGGTCTTGGAGTTTAAAGCTCTGGTTAGGTTTCTACCTTAATTACTTTCTTGTACTTACGGATGTTTGCAAGGGGTATAACCACAAGTATGTATTAGTCCTAGGAAGGTCGGTACATTAGCACAGGTTCACCCACACAACACTTAGCAAGCTAAAGAAGATTAATCAACTCTATGAAGCGAAAGCACTTAACAGTCTTCCCATGTGTCCTCGAGAACATTTAGTCATCTTAAGTAATACAACCTGCTTGTCCTTTGCTGCATAAAGGATTGGGCCACTTGCTGCATTTATTCCTACTGTCTTTTATTTACTCGTACTTTGTTTACTTGCTTTATCAAAAACCCCTAAAAATCTGTTTGCTAAGTATTTGCAGAGAATTCCTGATCCATACCACTAGCCAGCACCTTCTGCTCCTCGTTGGGTTCGACACTCTTACTTATCGAAAATACTGCGATACACCCCCTATACTTGTGGGTCATCAGTAGCAAGGAAAGTGGTTCCTGTTCCAAAAAGGAAAGTGGGAAGGAGGACTATACTGAGGTTTCTTATCTATACTCTCCTGACCCAAAAATCCCTCATCCTCATATAAATAATAAGGGTGATCCGCACAAGTTAAGTGTATCTTCATTTAATCAATGGTGATTTTTGATGAAATCTCATGTGTGCGGTTCATCTATTGAGTTTTGGAATATTATCAAGGTTGGACTCCATGTTGTAGATCCAACCAATGTGACAAGAAGAGAAGTCATTGATAGTCAACTCAACGCCACAACTTTGCACACGATCCTACTCGGTGTGGGTCCCAAGGACATGCCACATATTGAACATCTCAACACCGCCAAGGAATCTTGGGTGATCTCACTAAGTTGTTCATCAGAAATGAGATCATGAGGAGAAACCGATATGATGCTTTGATCAGTCAAGCTGAAGATTTTTACATGATGGATGTTGAGGACCATTAAGACATGTCTCAAAAACTCAAGTCCATTTCCACCACAGTTAGAAATCATGGTGCTTCCCATTTGATGATGCTTGGATAAAGAGGAAGTATGTGAGTGCTCTCATGCCATCCGAACCCACTGATTTGAAGAGCCTATAGGGAAGACACAACTACCACCTCATGACTTCTAATGAAGTTATGCAAGATATGGTTACTTTCAAGGTAGCGACCAAGAATGTTGAATATGCTCGTGCACGGGGAATAGGTATTCAAAAGGGTGTTAATCTTTCCTTGAAGGTCAATGTGGTTGAGCATGAAGAAGAAGAAAGGAATAATGATATCATTACCATGAGCTGTCCCGAGGAAGTCAAACTCGCCCATGGTGAGTACATGGCCTTCTATGCGAGGAACTTTTGGAAAGATCCCGCCAAGTCAAAGTTTGAACTTGAACAAAGAAATGGCTCAAGTGGAAGAAAGGAAAATTGTCCAAAACTAAGGTATTGTTACAATTGTGGTGATCGTTTCCATTTCGTTGCTAAATTCCCCTATAAAAGTAGAGAATACCATGGGGGTGGACTCTTCTCAAGGACAAGTCAAAGGCTCCATGAAAAAAGCCTTTCAATAAGAAGAATGTTCCATACAAGAAGCAACCAAAAATCATGTTGGTGGCACATGTTGAGTATTCATCCGCAAGCGAAGACAAAGAGGAAGAGGAAATCCCAAGAGAAGTGGCAGCCATAGCCACTACATCTACACCAACCGTTTCGTTCTTCGACTCTCCGAATGAGAACATCTCCAACAAGGATATCAATTTCCTCGTGGCAAGGGCCTCTGAGGTATCACCTTCTACCACTTCTTTTCCTAAGACTACTATGAATGTTGATATGGATGATACTTCTAGTCTTAAGATTAAAGAAGAATTTATTGCTTTGGATCATTATGTAACTAACTTGAAAGGTGAGCACAAAAGGCATTTCAAGGCCCTCATGGGTCAACTTGTCAATTTGGAATCTCTTCTTGAAGACAAAGGTAGGATTGAAAGATAGGATGTGATAGAAATAACATCCTTGAAAAATGCTCTAGAAGAAGAGGACGAGCTTCAGTCTTCTCTTGAGGAGAAACTTGAATCCACTGAAGAGTCACACAATGATATTGTCTCTAAACTAATTAAAGAATGTTAACATGCTATTGCTAAATATAAGAAGCTTAAAAATAAGAAGGTTGAATTTGATGTTGCTCATTCTAGATTAACCGATGATTTAGAGAGACTTGACAAAGCCCACAAGGCTTTGGAGAGTGAAACTCTATCCTCAACAAGTATCACGATCAACTTCAAATTCGACTAACCAAAAATGATGTCCCTAGCACCTATACTCCTTTGTGTGATCATGCAAGTCTTCTTGAGGAAAGCGCTAGGTTGAAGGATGGTCTTGCCAAGTCCTCTCTTCCCAAAGGTAAGGAAGTTCTTTATGATATTTTGAGTAAGAAAAGATGCAATAATGGGAAAGAGGGTCTTGGCTTTCCCCCAATAAGAAGAACAATAACAAGAACAAGAAAAAGTCCAAGCCCACTCAAGCAAAGAATGACACCACTATAGAAACATATGCTATGAAGGGCAAAACTGATCTTGATGGTTTTGCAGGAATCACTAACCCCCATTATGTGTTGTTTTGTGATTATTATGGTGGTGTCTATGCATAATATGTTGGACCCTATGATGGTTATATTTCTTGGTCTATTTGGGTTCCCAAGACACTTGTTTCTAACAAAAGTGGACCCACTGAAAAATGGGAACCTAAAACCAATAACTTATTTCTTGTAGGGCTATACTTCCGGTGGATCAAGATGGGTGCTCGATAGTGGATGCATAAGTCATATGACCATAAGCAAGGAGATCATCATGGAGATGAGGCCAAATCATGATAAAAATAACCGTCACGTATGGTGATAAGTCAAAATCAAAGGTATTGGGTCTTGGCAAGGTTGTGGCTGCCCATGATATCTCTCTCGGTTGAGACCCTTGGCTATAATTTACTTTCAGTTCGTGCCCTTGGTAAGATGGGCTTTTTTGTTTTCATTGATGATGATATTGTGGTACTCTTATGGAGCAACTCTCTCAAGGTCACTTTTGTTGGGTATATCAAAAATTACTTGTATGTGGTGGACTTTTTGGGGAAAGCAAATACATGTCCGATGTGCCTATTCAGAAAGGCCAACGTGGGTTGGCTATGGCTTCACCGACTAGCCCGTGTCAATATGAGAACTTTGCAAAGCCTTCAAAAAGGTGGCCACATTCTTGGACTAAAATAAAATGTTTCCTTTGCCAAAGATCATGTTTGCAGGGCTTGTGTTGAAGGAAAGATGCATGATTCTCCCCATCTAAGGAAGGATATTATTTCATCTAAGAGGATTTTAGAGCTCCTTCATGTGGATCTTTTTGGTCCTCCATCTCATGCTAGTCTCAGTGGGAAGAAGTATTGTTTGGTAATTGTTGATGACTATTCATGGTACACGTGGGTTTACTTCTTCAAGTTGAAGATGAGACTCGACAAACCGTCATCGACTTTTCAAAATAAGTTCAACGTCAACAAAATGTTCCCATATTGGAAATAGGAAGCGACAATGGCTTTGAGTTGAAGAACTACACCCTGAATGAGTTTCTAAGTGAAGAGGGGATAAGACATCAATATTCCGCTGCATACACCCCTCAACAAAATGGTGTAGCCGAGAGGAAGAACCAAACATTAATGGATATGGCAAGGTCCATGTTGGCCAAATTTAAGTCTCCATAAAAATTTTGGGCTGAAGCTATATCCACCGCTTGTCACTCATCAAACCGGCTCTACCTCCGCAAGAACTTGTACAAGACTCCTTATGAAATACTTACTGGTAACAGCCCAATATCTCATACATCAGGGTGTTTGGTTGTAAGTATTTCATTATCATAAAAGGAGTTTGTTTATCTAAATTTGAATCTAAGGATTTTGAAGGTATTTTTGTTGGTTATCGTGTCGAATCCCACACTTATAGAATCTACAACAAGGCCACCGAAACTATTGTAGAATCTTATAGTGTGGTGTTCGAGGAGAATGAAGTCTCACATGCGGGGAAAGTTGGTGTTGGTGATACAGATGTTGAAATACCCTAAGATGGCATAAGAAGAATGGGTGTAGGATTTTTCTGTCCCATTGAGGAACCCCTTGTGGTGGATCGAGAAGAATAATTCTCTATTCAAGTGGAGCCCTCATCTACACAAGGTCAACAATATCCACCTGTTGAAGCCAATGATACACCTATCCAACAAAATGTTTAAGATCATCTTGGAAGTCCTAGGCCGGATAATCCAGCCTCTCCAATGGCCGGATCATCCAGCCCTGCAACTCCTTCAATTTCTAGCAGCGGGCAAGATTCAGAAGAAAATCCTAGGCCGGATTATTTAGCCTCCCCCTCAGCCGGATTATTTGGCCCTGCGAGTCTAGAATTACAACAACCATCTGAAGTTATTGTTGATCAAGACCAAGTTCAAGACTCTCATTCTACTAATGTTGAATCAATTGTTGACCAAGGTCATATTGTTGGTCAATACTAGGACCAAAATTAAGAGATTCCTCCAAGGAACAATGAGGAGATTGAAACTCGTTGTAAGCAAGAGCTAAAACCAATCTAGAGCTCCGAGGTCCCACACTTGACAAAGTTGTTGGTGATTTAAGAAGAAGAGTGCCCACAAGAAGAGAGTTGGCTAGCTTTAGTGATCATCAAGCTTATATCTCTATGGTGGAACCTAAAAAGGTGTTTGATGCGCTTGAAGATCTAGATTGGGTATTTGCCATGCATGAAGAACTTAACAACTTTGAGCGCAACAAGGTCTATAAGTTAGTAGAGAAGCCTAAAGAGTGCCACAATGTTTTTGGCACGAAGCGGATATTCAAGAACAAGCTTAAGGTTGGTGGCTCAAGGTTTCTCTCAAGTGGAAGGCATTGACTTCGGTGAAAGTTATGCTCTAGTGGCACGTCTCAAGTTAATCTGTATCCTTCTTGCATATGCTGCACATCATAATTTTAAATTATATCAAATGGATGTAAAAAGTTCCTTTCTTCATGGTCCATTTCATGAATTGGTTTATGTTAAGCTTAATGGTCCTAGGCTTCGAGTACCCCAACTTTACTAACCATGTATACAAACTCGATAAGGCACTCTATGGCCTTAAACAAGCCCCACGGGCATGGTCTGAGCATCTTAAAGAGTTGTTGTTGGAACGTGGTTTTGAGGTTGGGCCAATTGACTCAAAACTTTTTACTAAGAAGCTTAAGAAGGAGCTTTTAGTTTGCCAATTATATGTCGATGGCATTATATTTGGCTCTACTAACAAAGCTTTTAACGATAAATTTTTAAAGCTTATGACTGACAGGTTTGAGATGTCTATGATGGGAGAAATGAGGTTCTTTCTTGGGTTCAAGATAAAGAAATTGAGAGAAGGAACCTTCATCAATCAAGCCAAGTACATCCAAGACATGCTAAAGAGGTTCAATATGAAGGATCTCAATGTCTTTTCTACACCAATGAAAACTAAATGTCATCTTGAATTAAATCCCAATGGTAAAGACGTGGATCTAAAGGTATACCGGTCCATGATTGGTTCTTTGCTTTACCTTTGTGCATCTAGACCCGATATTATGATGAGTGTAGAAGTGTGTGCAAGGTATCAAGAGGCTCCAAAAGAAATCCACTTGGTGGCGGTGAAGAGAATCTTCTAATATTTAGTTCATACCCCAAACTATGGATTGTGGTATCCCAAAGGCTCAAATTTCTCTCTATGTGGGTACACGGAATCAGATTGGGCTGTTGTAAGGATGATTGAAAATCAACATCTGGTGCATGTCATTTTCTGGGCAGATCTTTGGGCCTCCTTTGATTCATAGGGTAGGGAGACCAAAGGAAAAGGAAATAGATAGGATTGGAGTGCCCATTCCAAGTGAATCCTATGGACACGGGATTGCAGCGGATGATTTTGCGAGAGGTTAGACTTCATGCAATTTTTCCTAAAATATTGCACTAGCTTGATCCTATAGGATTAATTCCTATAGGATTAGTTCCCACGAATCAAACAGCTCCAAAAGGAAAAAATCCACAGGGTTTCAATTCTATAGAAATCATGAGCAAGTCCTATGAATCAAAGGAGGCCTTGGTATGTTGGTATTGTAAGACTGTATATCTCTCTTCACCGCTGAAGCTGAATATGTGGCTGCTGCAAGTGCATGCACTCAGTTGTTATGGATGAGGCAAGCTTTAAAGGAATACGGTGTCACTTGTGACAAAGTGCCTCTTTTATGCGATAATGAAGTGCCATCAAAATTTCCTACAACCCGGTGCAACATACAAGAACGAAGCACATTAAGATCCATAATCACTTCATTAGAGATCATGTTGCATGTGGAGATATTGAGATATCATATGTGAGCACTAAGGATCAATTTGCGGGAATATTCATGAAGCCTCTTGATGAAGCAAGATTTTGCTATTTGAGGAATGAGCTAAATATCATATATTCAATGGAGCTTGACTTGATCATTTTGCATACTCACCTACATCTTAGCCTTTATTTGGTTTAGATGCAGCCATAGATATGTTGCAAACGTATCTATAATTTTTGATGTTCCATGCTTGTTTTATATTTACTTTCTTATGTTTTGTCCACACTTTGGAGTATTTTTACACATTTTCTGGAACTAATCTATTAACAAGATGCCACAGTGTCAGTTGCCTGTTTTCTTCTGTTTTTGGTTTCAGAAAAGCTGGAAAAGAAATATTCTCAGAATTGGATCGGACATAAGCCAAAGTCGATATTTTACCGGAAGACTCACGGAGCCATAAGACGAGACGGAGAGGGGCCAGGGGCTGGCCACACCATGTGGTGGCGCGGGTCCCCCTAGCCGCGCCATGTGGTGGTGTGGGCCCCTGGTCCAGCCTTTGACATCGCCCCTTTGCCTATAAGAAGCCTCCCTATGAGAAAACCCTAAATCATCCAGCCTCTAGCCACGAAAAGTTCCACAGCGCCGCCGCCACCGAAGGGGAGATTCAGGGGATAGAAAGTCTCTGTTCTGGCACCCTGCCGGGACGGGGAAGTGCCCCTGGAGCCATCTCCATCGATCTCCACCACCATGTCCATCACCATTGCTGATTCCCATGATGAGGAGGGAGTAGTTCTTCCTCGGGGCTAAGGGCTCTACCGTCAGCTATGTGTTCATATCTTCATCAATATCTCCACCCCATCTCACCCCAAGAAATATTCAAGAGGTACAAGCATCAAAACTTGGGGATGCCCAAGGCATCCCCTTCTTCATCAATAAAAATATCAGGTCTTTCTAGACACTTCGTTTTTATTGTTTCATGCACTGTTGTGTTGTTCTTGGAGCGTCTTTGTTTTTGTGTTTAGTTTTCTTTTGCTTTGTTTGCTGAAATTAGTTGGTTGGATCCCAGCACTTCTTTTTGAGAGAGACACACTCTGCTTTCATTGTTTAGAACACTCTAGTTTTCATTCTTATTGTTTTGTGAGTGTTCTCTTTTTGCTAGCGCTTCTTGTTTTGTGAGTGTTCTCTTTTGCTAACACACTCTACCTTCCGAATTAAACTTGCTATATGAAAATTAGTGATTAAAGCTCTCACAAACTTGATGCCACACTTTACTTTTCTTCCCCCTAATAAACTTGAACCATTGTGTCATCTATGTTGTATATGCTTGCACTTATACGTTGGGATTAGCAGAACCATGCTGTCATGGGGAACGCTTTCAACATTGCACTTGTACATTGTACCCGGTTGATATCATGCTCTTTTGTTTATGGATGTCGTCGGTGTGAAATGAAAGGGGAGCTTGTAAGTCCATAAAGTTATGTATGTGTGTTAGAGAAACGCCGGGGCGGCTGGTCTAATCCATGCCTAATCATGGTGTAAACCTGCGGCATTACCATAATGAGCAATGTATGAAGCATTCTTCTTATAAAAAGAGATGGACATTGAGAAAAAAAGAAAAAAAAGATGAGAAAAGAGGAAAGAGAGAAAAAAGCACCATTTTCCCATGGTAAATAAGAAGATGCTGAGATGCTTATTGTCTCCTTACCTTGTCATTTTGATATGGGGATTCTTCCGTATCATCGGGCAAGGGGTACCCCATTGGCGGTTCTCTATGATACACATGTACTTATTATGACAAGAACTTATCGGTCACTAAACTTGAGTAGCATGAGGAACGGCCCTCGTATTTAAGGGAAATGAGATTGCCAACTTATACTTTGTCAAGCATATACTCCATAGTTTGTTCACTTTAACCTTAATCACTTCAAGATGCTTATGATAGGGGCAATGAGAGCTGAAAGCTAATAAGTACCATAATTTTTGGAAGCTCTTTATGAGACTTGAATCCCTTCTTCCTTCTATGAAGGCCTTTCTTTTACTTTTATGTTGAGTCTCCATCTTCTATCTTTATGCACCTATTGAGAGAGCATAGTGGCCATTCTTAGTTTAATGTGCATTGTCCCAAGACTTGTTGCTTGATGCATAACTTTGATATTGCTTGTTCTTAAACTATTTGTATCTAGTCGTCCTTATGAACTTTGAAGGTGTCCTATGCATTTATGTTTTGCTGCACTAAGAGGGACAAGCCGAATACCATTCTCATTATGTTTTCTTTATGTGAAACAATCAAATGTCTTTCAAAGCATTGTTATTCATGAATATTTTGTTTGTACCTTTTCATGTTATGACATAGTTGCTATGTCTTATTGTTAGAACTATATCTTTCATGATATGTTAAAGTACTATGATCCCAGTTATCAATGTTTTATAAATGCCTTGATCAAGATTGTGATGGTGCATGTCACCTCAAAAATTATTCTTTTCTTTTTATCACTTACCTACTCGAGGATGAGCATGAGTTAAGCTTGGGGATGTTGATACATTGCAAAAGTATCTATAATTTTTGATTTTCCATGCTTGTTTTGTATCTACTTTCTTATGTTTTGTCCACACTTTGGAGTATTTTTACACATTTTCTGGAACTAACCTATTAACAATATGCCACACTGCCAGTTGCCTGTTTATTGCTGTTTTTGGTTTCAGAAAAGCTGGAAAAGAAATATTCTCGGAATTGGACCCTACAAAAGCCAAAGTCGATATTTTACCGAAAGACTCATGGAGCTAGAAGACAAGACAGAGAGGGGCTAGGGGCTGGCCACACCATGTGGTTGCGCGGGTCCCCCTGGCCATGCCACCAGGTGGTGTGGGCCCCTGGTCCACCCTCTGACATTGCCCCTTCGCCTATAAGAAGCCTCCCTATGTGAAAACCCTAAATCATCTAGCCTCCAGCCACGAAAAGTGCTACAACGCCGCCGCCACTGAAGGGGAGATTCGAGGGGAAAGAAAGTCTCTATTCTGGCACCCTGTCGGGACGGGGAAGTGCCTCTAGAGCCATCACCATTGATGTCCACCACCATCTCCATCGCCGTTGCTGATTCCCATGATGAGGAGGGAGTAGTTCTTCCTTGAGGCTAAGGGCTCTCCCGGTAGCTATGTGTTCATCTCTCTCTCTCTCTGAATGATCTTATTGATATCATGAGCTTTGTAATCTATAGATCTATTCTGCTACTCAAGTGCTCTAATGAATCTCTGCTTATCCCCACGTGTGTGAAGTTGACAGTGTGCACACCGTGTGGCACTTTGGCTAAGATTACATAAATACTTGTTATGAGTTATATTTGGAGTTGGATGTCTGTATGAAATTGTGGTGTTTGTTGGAACCATCTAGCGCTCAAGGTGATAGTGTGGGGTTATCTATATGGGGAAGGCGGACTTTGAGGAGTGTTGTTATAGCCCTACCATGGATTAGAGTGTACAACCGGAGAGTAGTTCAGAGTAGTATCATGAAGAGAACATATTTATATGAGAGTGTTCACTAGCGAAAGTATGATCCCTAGGACTTATTTCTAAGCATTGAAACACCATTTGTAACTAGATCTGTTACATATTAGCTTGCTTCCATCTTTATTTCATATTGCCTTTAGTCTCTTCCTACCCGCCAAGCTCTTTTCTGTCACCGTTACCACTTATAATTATCCATACCACTTGTATTTCACTATCTCTTCGCCGAACTAGTGCACCTATACACCTGACAAGTGTATTAGGTGTGTTGGGGACACAAGAGAGTTGTTGTATCTTGATTGTAGGGTTGCTTGAGAGGGATACCTTTGACCACTTCCTCCCTAAGTTCGATAAACCTTGAGTGATCCACTTAAGGGAAACTTGATGTTGTTCTACAAACCTCTACACTTGGAGGCCCAACAACTATCTACAAGAATAGAAGTGCGTAGACATCACTAACCCTCCCGCATAATGCCGAAAGTAAGAGAAATTATTTCTCTTTATATCATTATGTGATATGTGAGCTTAATTGATGAGTATTGGTCATGAACCCAAGATATATCTTCGCGGTGTCATACCATACACTCCTACTTGGTGGCTTCGGCCACCACACTCTTCTTGTTGAAGAGTTGGTTCTATGTGGATATTTTTGGTTTTTATTGCCCATCTTTTGTTTTTATCTAAAACACACTCAACATTAGTATTTTATTTATTTGCCTCTTGCAATCTTGGGTGTGTAGTACCATCACATTTTGGTTGTATCAACCCAAGCCTATCCCTTCTTAAAATCCATCTTTCTTTTCTTTTCACTTTTGGGCGTTTTGATGCCAAAGGGGGAGAATTAGTTCTATTAGGATCCGAGTGGATTTGCATGGGTCGGGTATAAGCATCATTTCCCTTTATCTGCGCCTTTCTATCTTGCTTGTACCCATTTATCTCGCATTGAACATTTTATTGTATATTTGGTTTGTGTGATGTTAAGACTTTGTTAAGTATGATTGTGAGACTCATGGATTTATCTATGGAATTCTTGATATGGATAAATCTACAGAATTATCATTATGGATTTATCTATGGGATGGAATTACCGATATGGATTTATCTGAGGGTTTATTGATATGTATTTCTCTATGGGTTGTATCTATGTAATTATCTATCTTTGATTGAGACTTCATTATGTTTGGTATGATAAACATCTCAAGTCTCATCATTACTTGTTCCTAGTATCCAATTCATAAAGGGATTTTGAACCTATTTGTGTGCATTTGTATTCCACTGTATACTACTTATATGCACACATTTAGGGGGAGTCTCTATATAGTTTGGAACTATTGATGGTTAATCTAGTACTTTATTGCAAATTCTAGTATTGTCTCTAACACCAAAAAGGGGGAGATTGAAAGAGCATTTCATGATCTCAAAGATATTGTATGTTACCTAACAATGCCAAGGATATTGTAATTGTGCGTTGAGTGCTACAGATTCCAAAGTTTTAATTTGTGTCAGCAACATCACACCAAAATATTACCAAGAGCCCCTGCCCAAAGGCAGCAGAATCAAGCATGATGGGCTGGATTATCCGCCCCTATCAAGGGCCGGATAATCTACCCCCTGGCAAATTTTTCTAAGGACCCGGCAAACACCGCTCAGAAATAGGGGTGGATTATTGGCCAGATATTTGGCATTGGGCTAAATGTTTGACCAGCGCCAAATTATATATCCCCTAGATAGATCCGCATTATGCACCCCTCCCTAAATTCGATGAAGGACCAGACACGCGACGCTTAGAAGGATGGTGGATATTTGGACCGGATTATTTGTTATGGGCCGGATGTTTGCCCCTGGCCGGATTATCTGGCCCCAGGTGACTCCAATGACATCACTTTGGGAGGGGGTACAAATACTCCTCCCCATCTTCAACCTAGAGCTCTCGAATCTTCTAAAAAAGCACTATACTGCGTGATCCTCAATTTCCCAAGATCTACTCATTCATCCACCCGAAGGCCTTGACCTTTGGAGGATCGAGGGAGAAGGACTTGATCTACATCATCAACAAAGATATCTTCATTTCCCTCTCATTCATTTGAGGGGCCTTTGATCTAGAGTTTGTTTTGAATTTCTAAATATCTGTTTCAATATTTGATAAACTTGTTTGTTGAAGAAGCTTGTTGTCATACCGAGAGCCTCCAATTAATTTGTGGATGCGTGCTCCGATCTCATTGTAAAGGCGTCGGTTCCTGCCTCAAATGGTACCATATAGTGGAAATGTGGACCAAGACAGTTGTGGCGAGATCCATTGGAGAACAGGGTGAGGCCTATTGTGGCATGGTGGTCTTAGTACCGCCGACCCCTCCAATGCAGATGTACTTCCCCTAAAAAGGAAGGAACTGCGGCAAAACAAATCTTGTGTCTCTGTGTGCTCCACTCTCGGTTACCTCGTTACCCTCACTGCTCTTCACTCGTTTAGTTGCTAGGTTGGCATATACGTAACTTCACCATAGTTGCATATCTAGATAATTTATGTAACATCCCAAAACTTTAATCCAAGGTTATTAGGATCCAAATCAGCAAAATTAGGGTTAACAAAAACTTTTCCAATTGAAATTATTAAAGCATTCATATGTGTGTGCATTTAAAATAGGAGTTGTTTGAAATGCCATGATGAAGTGATCCATTGCTTGTAAAATGATTCTTAGGTGAAATAAACATCATCTAGATCATTCCCAAACAAATCCCCAAGAAAAACAAATCAAAATGAATAAAAGAAGTGAATGGTCATTTGTGCCATTTTAATCAACATGCCTACTTTGGCTATTCCTAGGACTCATTTGTTAACAGAGATAAATGTAAATCTTTGCACCCCTTGCTAGTACACATAATGATGTACCAAGGCCCACCCTGTGATCTGCCAAAAACATTCAAACACTAAATTTAATTGGCAATTGAAAATTGAATCTATTTCATATGGGAGGATCCCACTATTTCAAAAACCACTCAAACAAGCTCAATTTTCAAAACCCAAGCACCCACAGAGTCTCAAGCTTAATACTATCACACCCACCAAAGATCTTTTCAAAATTCAAAAGTTTATTTCTTGCGGCCATTTTCACAAACACTTGGCAGGCAAGAATCAAAGTCTAAACATAGCTCACTGTTTTGTACAGGGTTTTGCCCCCATTTGATCTCCATTTAATCCCATTGTCTCCCTTTGATCAAACCAGGACAGTAGCACCCCTTCCCCTACCCCCTAGTGGCAATGCCAAGCCATGCCGAGCACATGCTTGCCGGCCGACCATGCCATCGCCGCAGCAGACCACCCCTCTCCCTCTCACCATGTCTACTAGCTATCTCACACCTCACTGCCACTCTTTGTCCCCTCCCCAAACGCAGACGAGCCATGGACCACCACCAATGCGCCAGCCCAGTGCGTCTGCACCATGCCAAGCATGCGCCAGAGCGCCGCGCCCGACACGCGTGTACACGCCACCCCTCGACCGCAGCCTGCGTCCACCGCTCCGCCACAACCCCAAGAACACGCCAGACATTCCCGTTCGCCGCCCAATGCACCACAGCCACCGCTCGTCGTTGAGACCGCCGCCTCTACCGCTCAGAACACGCGCACCGCCTAACTGTATACCACCGTCCCTAGACCCGCATTGAATTCGTAGAGCACCACCAAGAGACCAGGCACCGTCCCCTACCTCGAGCCACGCCGCTAGCACACTGTGCAGCCCTCGCCGGAGTCGCCTGCACATGCCTCTCGGTCGCATCGTCGTCCTATAAATAGAGGTAACCCCCGGCCATTTTCTGCACACCACTCACCTCCCCTCACCTCACTGAGTCTTCCCAACTTCTCCCCGGAGCCACTCGAGCTCGTAGTCGCCGGAATTTCACCGGAGCTGGCCGCCTCTGGAGGAGAAGGGCCCCGCTTATTGCGACCACCCCCGGAGCTGCCTCGACCGCCCCTGAGCTCGCCATCGTCTACTAATCCATTTGCCCCTATCACCGTCATTGCTGAGGCCCTGGTACGCCCCCTAAGCACCCCCACCGAGCCGCTAGGGTTAGAGTTCGCCAGCGACCTATTCGTCGTCGACGACGAGCCCCAGCTATTGATCCCCGTTCTAATCTAATGGCCCACATCGCCCCGTACCGCTTCGCGTGTTACGAGACTCTGAACGGTGGACCGCCTGTTAGCTGAGCCCCGCGCCGCGTAGTGTCACTGGGCCGGCCCGTTAGCTTTCCCGTGCGACCCATTTAGTTTGAATTAGGATTTTTCTATTTTCGTTAAACCTAGTTCTGTCCCCTAATTTGAAAATCAATTCAGAGAGATTTACAAATCCAAATGGAACGATTCCAATTTTGTTGGAAAGCTATGGAAAAGATCTACCCAAGCCCGTTGGATTGAATTGAATTAGAGTTAGAGATCTCTCCTAGTAGAAATAATAAGACAGAAGCATTTGCACCTTGCCACATTTTTATAAAATCAACCATGTTAGCTTTTGAGTTGATTCCAACTCTCAAAAATCACATTTCACCAAACCTATCTGAATATGTAATAATATTAAGGTTTACATGCAGTGACTTTGGACTAGTACCAAAATAATGCTATATAGGCATTTCTAGTCACTTTAAATCATTAAATAATGAACTTAAACCAAAGTAATTATGATCCAACCTTTAAATCACATTCCCACATGTTAAAATATGCGGTGATGACAGGTGTCCACATGATCCCATATTTTAAGTGGTGAATATTAAATCTTAGTTAATTTTTCAATGAGTAGAAATTAGTTTCTAGAATAAAAAGAATGAAACTAGTTAATAGAACTTGTGATGCTTGTGATGATAATAGATCATCAAATGTGTGCCCCATAGTACTAATTAGACTAGTTAAGTATTGTTTGGTGATTGTGTACTCCATATGTATTTATAACCGATAGTACCAACCAAGCTTTCGAGGAGGAGGAGTTCTACCAAGAAGAAGAAGAAGAAGAAGAAGAAGAAAACTTCAACCACTGCACCAACCAAGGCAAGCCACCATTAACAATGCAATCTAACCTTGCAAGCTAGATAATCTAAGCACATGCATTAAGCATGCTTTGGTTATATCACTTTGACTATTACTTACCCCAAGTATTATTTTTCCAAGCTTTACTTCCTTTACTTTATCAAAGTTCTTTACTTGTTTTGAAGGTAGCATAAAGAGTATAAAACTTGACCTATAGAGATAACTTTAGATGTCATTCTATGGCATGAGATTGATCCCATCATTTCCACCTTAGTGAACACTCTTAACTTAGTAGTTTAGAGTAGATAAAAACTTGAGACACTTTAGATGGGAATACTTGGTGAAAATGAATTATGAAAATCTTGGAATGGTGAGTCATTCGATTGAGATGTTTTGACATGTGTTGAGAAACACAAATGGTTTATGATGATGAAAATGTTGAAGCATGAGCCTTAACCCTTTTACAAAACTAATGGCTGGATTCGGATGCGATACCATTCCAAGTTTACCGTACAACCACAATACCTGAATTGGGTAAGGCTTAGCCGGAAGTTTATTTGCATTAGTATTAGTTCCCTCGCGGGAGAGGTTTGAGCTGAGGCTACCTCTCAATGTTGTCCACCTATGCAGTGCCCCAGATGACAGATGGTCATGGTTGGGAGGCCATGCTCATAGGAGAGGTTCTTATCCTAGGGTCTATAAAGGAAAGATTATGTTTGATTATCTGCATACTAAGTATGATGATTCAGGGTTATCCCTGACAGATGTATCAAATCTTGTGGTGAAAGTGTACCACCTCTGCAGAGTGTCAAACTATTCAAATATCCGCGTCCGTGGTTATGGACAGTTGGAATGGCCATACTGTTTCGTTGTCAAATGTTTTCCAAAATGACTTATGAAATGATTAATCTTGACTTGACCACAACAAGGTTGTGTTTATGACACTCGCTTCCCAACTTAAGTGATTCTAGGACTTTATTTTATCTTTCTTTGCTTCAGAACTTAGCTTAGGTTTCAAACTTAACTTTATGGTTAAACTTAGAGTTAGCACTTTAACTTAGAACTATACTACTTGTTAGTGGTAGTTTGCGAGTACTTAAAGAGTACTCATGGCTTTTGTCCCTAGCTATTCTCATCGCCATACTATGAAGGAGACTACCAAGATGATGGCCCGTAGGACGACTGTGATAACTAGGACTATCTGCCTTCGTCAGCATTGCATGTGCCCCGGAAGATGGACCCCATCGCTATGCTTATCTTTTAGTTCCACTGCTTGTTGTATTAAGACTAGATCATGAGATCCTTATTTGTGTAAGACCTTATGTATGGTTTGTAATGGATGATGTACTGTGATATCCAATCTGTTATGTCTCGCAAAAATGGTAATCCTGGGATTGCGATGGATGACATAACAGGCATCTGGGATTAAAAATCCGGGTGTTGACAAGTTGGTATCAGAGCCATCCTGACCATAGGAGACCCTAGTTAGAATGGACGTCCAAAAAACATAGTTTCTAAACCAAAGTGAGTATTTATGAAAAACTATTTCCTCTCTTATCCTTGTGAATTCATTCTTTGTCAAAAATTCATGTTCCTCAAAATTCTTACATTACTACTTAAAATTTGACACACTTGATCACTTCACTAATTTCCTCATCCTTAATTCTTGTAGATGGAGACTCAGTTCAGCAAGTTCTACCAGTTGGGAAACGGAGGTCAACTGATCTTCGAGAGGGATTTGGATTCACTGTCGGAGTTATTTGGACGTCCACATCCGAAGTTTCCTAGAGCTCAACTTCCAGGACCTCCCAGGAGGAGACTTACAGTGGCTAGTCACAGCTGATCTTAGATGAAGCATCGAAGCACACCCGTCCGGGAGAATCCAGTTCTCTGTGAGAGAGAACAACTGGCTAGATGGATTAGCCAGGGCAATGCATGAAGCTCTCGCATGTCTATGTGCCCTCAGTGTCAACCAGATCCAAGGAACCCGTTTTTCTCACTATGCAAGGCGTGACTTCATGGGAATGCCGATGGAGATGCCAAGTCATCCAGCACTGAAGCGCCAAGTGGAGAACCTCGACTTCCTGTTGTACGATTGTCAGAAGGAGTTGGACAATGCTAGGGAGTTAGCCAACCAGAGCCGTGCCATTGCCGACCAAAAGGCCGAGACTTTCTCACTGCTAGTCAAGGATCGTCAGTCTCTTCGCCTCCAGCGCGAGAAGAAGGATCGCACCATTGCCCGTCTTCGCAAGAAGGTGGCCGACCTCGAGAAGAACGTCAAGGAGCAGGAAGCTAAGCTTGCAGCCAAGGAGGAAGAAGAGGAGGGTGAAGACATCCAGGGAGACATGGATTCTTACCTCAACAATGATGATGACTTTCTGGAGGAGGATGCCGTGGACTTCTACACTAATGATGAGGACTCCGACTTCATCGACGATGAGTAGATGCACTAGAGCGTTGTTGTAGCATGAGATTGTATCGGTCCCACTATATCGTAGCTTGCAGAATGGTTCTTCAAACCATCTGTTTTCCTTTGATTGTTGTGGTGTGTGTTTGTATCGTGTGCTTGTTTGCATTAATGAAATGGAGTTAGTTGACAAACCTGAGTCTAACTCAAAGTTATAGATTTGAAACCAAAAACCATGAACCTTAGAACTTTCCCTCTTACCCCCGTATCTACCTCAATCTTCAGATGACTCGTAGAAACCAAGGAGGGAGCAGCTCGTCGCAAGACCCAATGCTGCAGATTATGCAGATGTTAGTTGTAGACCATGAAGCAAGCAGGGCAGAGCGCCAAGCCAACTTAGCAACATTGCAGCAGATAGCTAAGATGGCCCAAAACAATCAAGGGCATGGAAATCAGGATCATCATGGATCCAAACTCAAAAACTTTCAGAACACCAATCCGCCAATCTTTAACCAAGCTGAAAACCCACTAGATGCTGATGACTGGTTACAGACAATGGAAAACAACTTAGAAGTTGCAGGAGTTGACGACAACGAGAAAGTTCTCTTGGCCACCCACTATCTAGCAGGAGATGCAAGAGCTTGGTGGACTATTATCCGCAACATGAACCATGGTCAAGTGATGACATGGGAAGCCTTCAAAACCAAGTTCAGCCTCACCCACGTGCCACAGGGTCTAGTCACCAGAATGAGGGATGAGTTCCGCGACTTGAAGCAAGGCAGAATGACTGTGGTGGAGTACCGTGACAGATTCCTATCACTTGCCAGATATGCACCTGATGAGATCAACACGGAGGCCAAGAAGAAGGAGAGGTTCCTGAACGGACCGCATGATGAGATGCAGACTATCCTCGTCAACATCCGCTTCGAGGATCTCGAAGAGCTAGTCGACTCTGCCATTCAGATGGAAGGGAAGATCAACCAGGCAAACGACAACCGCAAGCGTCATATGATGCATCAATCTGGATCCAGCAGTCACCAGAAGTACCGTCCCAACCCCTCACCGAGATATGCACCAAGGAACAATCGACCCCCAATGTCTCGCCCAAGCTACCCCAACCATAGCGAAGGCAATGTGAAGTCCGGAGGAAACAACCACAACTCTGGCAATGCCAAAAATTTCAACCATGCACCTCCCAAGAGCAACAACAACAACACTGCACCTAGAACTGGCAGCAATGTCGTGCCTGTCGCAGCGAAGCACAAGTCCCAGATCACTTGTTTCGAGTGTGGAGTGAAGGGTCACTATTCATGAGTGTCCCAAGAAGACTGCAACCACTGCTAATGTGAATGCCCCAGCTCAACAGCAGCGTCGTGTTCAACCAGGGAGAAGATTTTCCCCAGGGAACCCTCACAACCGCAACGGTCGTCTCTTCCACATGAACGCCGAAGAAGCCTAGGAAGCGCCAGATGTAGTGTTGGGTATGTTTTCTGTCAACTCAGTTTTAGAAAGGGTATTGTTTGATTCGGGAGCATCGCATGCATTTGTCACTGAAGAATTTGCATGCACTAGTAAGATTCACCCAACCAACCTGAAGCATGTCATGATCGTTCAAATCCCCGGTTCAACCACCAAAGCTAGAAAAATTTGCAAAGCTGTGCTATCAGAATACATGGGATAGATTTTTATGCCAACCTAATTGTACTTGGAACCAAAGGATTGGAAGTAGTACTTGGTATGGACTGGATGCCAAGGCATAAAGGACTGATAGACTATGCTAAGCAAGCCATCACCATGACCAGTAGCTCTGGAGTCATAGTAGAGCATATCTTTGAAACCTTACCCCGTCAATTCAAGTGCAACAAGAGTCTAGCCCTACCCACCATAGACCAAGTCAGAGTAGTCTGTGAATACCCCGACGTATTCCTAGATGAATTGCCAGGTATGCCCCCGGATAGGGATATTGAGTTCATTATCGAACTAATCCCCGGAACTGGACCCATAGCCGAGAGACCCTATAGCATGAACCCCTCAGAGTTAGTGGAACTGAAGAAGCAGTTGGATGACATGTTAGCAAAAGGCTTGATTCAACCCAGCGCATCGCCATGGAGATCACTAGTGTTTTCGTCGATAAGAAAGATGGAGGCAACCGTTTGTGCACAGATTACATAAAGTTGAATGATGTCACCATCAAGAACAAGTACCCCCTGCCAAAGATAGATGATCTATTTGATCAGTTGACTGGAGCTCAGGTATTCTCAAAGATTGATCTTAGGACTGGTTATCACCAACTTAAGATTCGTGCAACGGATATTCCAAAGACCGCCTTTACTACTCGCTATGGTTTATACGAGTATATGGTTATGTCTTTTGGATTAACCAACGCCCCTGCTTATTTCATGAATCTCATGAATAAGATCTTTATGAATTTCCTAAATAAGTTTGTAGTTGTGTTTATCGACGACATCCTTATCTACTCCAAGTCAGAAGAAGAGCATGAGCAACATCTGAGAATCATCCTAGAAACCCTGAGAGAGCATCGGTTATATGCCAAGTTCAGCAAGTGTGAGTTTTGGCTGAAAGAAGTAGGATTCCTAGGACATATTGTGTCTTCTGGAGGAGTCTCTGTTGATCCCGGCAAGATCAAAGATGTCGAAAAATGGGAAGCCCCAACCACTCAAACCCAAGTCCGTGCATTTCTCGGATTAGCGGGATACTACCGCAAGTTCGTAGAAGGATTCTCGAGCATCGCCCGACCCATGGCCCAATTGTTGAAGAAATATAAGAAGTTTGAATGGACAGACAAATCTGAAGCCAGTTTCTAGGAGCTGAAGAAGAAATTGATATCAGCCCCAATTTTGATCATGCCAGACATCAAGAAGCCGTTTGATGTGTATTGTGATGCATCCAAGATTGGTCTCGGATATATATTGATGCAAGAAGGCAAAGTAATCGCTTATCTGTGTAGACAATTGAAGCAGCATGAGCAGAACTATCCGACCCATGATCTTGAATTAGCAGCCGTAGTTTGGGCATTAAAGACATGGCGTCATTATCTGATGGGTAATTGCTGTGAGATTTACTCAGATCACAAGAGCTTGAAGTATATTTTCACTCAGAAGGAGTTGAATATGAGGCAAAGGAGATGGATAGAGTTAATCAAGGATTATGACCTTGACATTCACTATCACCCCGGTAAAGCCAATGTGGTAGCGGATGCTCTTAGCAGATAGGCGTGTAGGCTAAATAGTATGATCAAAGAAGAGCAACCCAGTTTGTATGAGGAGTTGGAGCAGTTCAGGACTGAGTTAGTTAGCAAAGGATTCTTAGCTAGCATTGAACTTCAACCCACGTTGATCAGCCAAATCAAGGAAGCCTAGAAGGGTAATGAAAGTATCGACGGAATTAAACATCGTATTGGTACAGGAAAGGTACCTGGATTCACTGAAGACGAAGACGGAGTTCTGTGGTACAAAGGACGTATCTGTGTGCCAGCAGATTTGGAGCTGAAGCAAGTTATCATGCAGGAAGCTCATGATACTCTTTATTCTATCCACCCTGGAGGAACGAAGATGTATCAAGATTTGAAAGAGCAATTTTGGTGGAACAAGATGAAGAGAGAAATCGGAAGCTACATCGCAGAGTGTGACATCTTTCAAAGAGTCAAAGTAGAGCATCAGAGACCTGCAGGACTGTTGCAACCATTGCAGATTCCGGAATGGAAATGGGATTCCGTTGGAATGGACTTTATCACCGGTTTGCCTACTTCCAGTAGGGGAAATGACTCAATATGGGTCATAGTTCATAGACTGTCCAAGGTAGCTCACTTTATCCTTGTCAAGACTACCTACCAAAGTTCGAAGCTAGCAGAATTGTATGTTGCTAGGATTGTTAGTCTGCATGGAACCCCCGATACCATAGTATCAGATCGAGGAACCCAGTTTACCTCGAGATTTTGGCATAAAGTTCTAGAAGGACTAAGAACCAAGTTGAATTTCAGCACTGCTTATCACCCGCAAACTGATGGACAGACTGAGAGAGTCAACCAGATCCTAGAGGATATGTTAAGAGCTTGTGTGTTAGAGTATGGATCAAAATGGGAAGACTGCCTGCCTTTCACAGAATTCTCATATAACAACAGTTATCAAGCTAGTTTGCAGATGGCACCATTTGAGTTCCTATACGGAACAAACTGCCGTACCCCTTTGAATTGGTCACAAGTAGGAGAGAGTCAGATCTTTGGACCCGCCATTCTCCGAGAAGAAGAAGAGAAGGTTCACAAAGTCCGTGAGCACCTCAAGACCACCCAGTCCAGACAAAAGAGTTATGCTGACAAGAGAAGGAGAGACCTGACTTTCAACGTCGGAGATTTCGTATATCTCAAGGTTTCACCATTGAAGGGAACGCAACGCTTTAGTCTGAAAGGAAAGTTAGCCCCTAGATATATCGGACCTTTCAAAATTCTAAACCGTCGAGGAGAAGTATCGTATCAACTGGAACTACCTGAAGAGATGTCAGCCATCCACAATGTGTTCCATATCTCGTTACTTCGCAAATGCCTAGAAGTGCTAGAGAAAACTGAAGTTTTCAAGAACATCGATCACAGAGCTGTGGAGATCAACAATGACCTGACATACCACGAAGTGGCCATCTATATCTTAGAAGAATCTTACAGAACCACCAGGACCAGGAGTATCAAGTTTCTCAAGATTCAATGGAGCAACCATACCAAAGACGAAGCCACTTGGGAGCGAGAAGATTACATTAAGACAAAGTTCCCAGATATCTTTAGTTCCTAATTTTCTTTGCAAATCTCGGGGCGAGATTTTGTTTAAGGGGGGAAGGTTTGTAACATCCCAAAACTTTAATCCAAGGTTATTAAGATCCAAATCATCAAAATTAGGGTTAACAAAAACTTTTCCAATTGAAATTATTAAAGCATTCATATGTGTGTGCATTTAAAATAGGAGTTGTTTGAAATGCCATGATTAAGTGATCCATTGCTTGTAAAATGATTCTTAGGTGAAATAAGCATCATCTAGATCATTAACAAATCAAAATGAATAAAAGAAGTGAATGGTCATTTGTGCCATTTTAATCAACATGCCTACTTTGGCTATTCCTAGGACTCATTTCTTAACCGAGATAAATCTGGATCTTTGCACCACATGCTAGTACACATAATGATGTACCAAGGCCCACCTTGTGATCTGCCAAAAACATTCAAACACTAAATTTAATTGGCAATTGAAAATTGAATCTATTTCATATGGGAAGCTCCCACTATTTCAAAAACCACTCAAACAAGCTAAATTTTCAAAACCCAAGCACCCACAGAGTCTCAAGCTTAATACTAGCACACCCACCAAAAATCTTTTCAAAATTCAAAAGTTTATTTCTTGCGGCCATTTTCACAAACACTTGGTAGGCAAGAATCAAAGTCTAAACATAGCTCACTGTTTTGTACAGGGTTTTGCCCCCATTTGATCTCTGTTTAATCCCTTTGTCTCCCTTTGATCAAACCAGGCCAGTAGCACCCCATCCCTACCCCCTAGTGGCAATGCCAAGCCATGTTGAGCACATGCTTGCCGGCCGACCATGCCATCGCTGCAGCAGACCACCCCTCTCCCTCTCACCATGTCTACTAGCTAGCTCACACCTCACCGCCACTCTCTGTCCCCTCCCCAAGCACAGCCGAGCCATGGAACACCGCCAATGCGCAGCGCCTAGTGCGTCTGTACCATGCCGAGCACGCGCCAGAGCGCCGCGCCCGACACACGTGTACACGCCGCCCCTTGACCGCAGCCCGTGTCCACCGCTCCGCCACGACCCCAGGAATACGTCAGACATGCCCGTTCACCGCCCAATGCACCAAAGCCACCGCTCGCCGTTGAGACCGCCACCTCTGCCACTCAGAGCGCGCGCACCGCCCGACCGCATGCCACCGTCCCTAGGCCCACATTAAATTCGTAGAGCACTGCCAGGAGACCAGCCCCCGTCCCCTACCTCGAGCCATGCCGCTAGCACGCTGTGCAGCCCTCGCCGGAGTCGCCCGCACATGCCTCTCGGTCGCATTGTCGTCCTATAAATAGAGGCCACCCCCAGCCATTTTCTACACACCACTCATCTCCCCTCACCTGACTGAGCCTTCCCCACTTCTCCCTGGAGCCACTCGAGCTCACAGTCGCTGGAATTTCACCGGAGCTGGCCGCCTATGGAGGAGAAGGGCCCCTCTGATTGCGACCACCCCCGGAGCTGCCTCGACCGCCCTTGAGCTCGCCGTCGTCTACCAGTCTGTTTGTCCCCATCGCCGTCGTCACTGGAGCCCTGGTACGCCCCCTCAGCACCCCCACCGAGCTGCTAGGGTTAGAGTTCGCCGGCGACCTGTTCGTCGTCGACGATGAGCCCCAGCCGTTGATCCCCGTTCTAATCTAAAGGCCCACATCACCCCGTACCGCTTCGCGTGTTATGAGCCTCTGACCGGTGGAACCCCCTGTCAGCTGAGCCTCGTGCCACGTAGTGTCACTGGGCCAGCCCGTTAGCTTTCCCGCACGAACCATTTAGTTTGAATTAGGATTTTTCTATTTTAGTTAAACCTAGTTCTGTCCCCCTAGTTTGAAATTCAATTCAGAGAGATTTACAAATCCAAATGGTATGATTCCAATTTTGTTAGAAAGCTATGGAAAAGATCTACCCAAGCCCGTTGGATTTAATTCAGTTAGAGTTAGAGATGTCTCATAGTAGAAATAATAAGACAGAAGCATTTGCACCTTACAACATTTCTATAAAATCAACCATGTTAGCTTTTGAGTTGATTCCAACTCTCAAAAATCACATTTCACCATACCTATCTGAATATGTAATAATATTAAGGTTTACATGTAGTGACTTTGGACTAGTACTAAAATAATGCTATATAAGCATTTGTAGTCACTTTAAATCATTAAATAATGAACTTAAACCAAAGTAATTATGATCCAACCTTTAAATCACATTCCCACATGTTAGAATATGTGATGATGACATGTGTCCACATGATCCCATATTTTAAGTGGTGAATATTAAATCTTAGTTAATTTTTCAATGAGTAGAAATTACTTTTCTAGAATAAAAAGAATGAAACTAGTTAATAGAACTTGTGATGCTTGTGATGATAATAGATCATCAAATGTGTGCCCCATAGTACTAATTAGACTAGTTAAGTATTGTTGGTGATTGTGTACTCCGTATGTATTTATAGACGATAGTACCGACTAAGCTTTCGAGGAGGAGGAGTTCTACCAAGAACAGGAAGAAGAAAACTTCAACCACTGCACCAACCAAGGCAAGCCACCATTAACAATGCAAGCTAACCCTTGCAAGCTAGATAATCAAAGCACATGCATTAGGCATTCTTTGTTTATACCACTTTGACTACTACTTACCCCAAGTATTATTTTTCCAAGCTTTACTTCCTTTACTTTATCAAAGTTCTTTACTTGTTTTGAAGGTAACATAAAGAGTATAAAACTTGACCTATAGAGATAACTTTAGATGTCATTCTATGGCACGAGATTGATCCCATCATTTCCACCTTAGTGAACACTCTTAACTTAGTAGTTTAGAGTAGATAAAAACTTGAGACACTTTAGATGGGAATACTTGGTGTAAATGAATTGTGAAAACCTTGGAATGATGAGTCATTCTATTGAGATGTTTTGACATGTGTTGATAAACACAAATGGTTTATGATGATGAAAATGTTGAGGCATGAGCCTTAACCCTTTTACAAAACTGATGGTTAGATTCGGATGCGATACCATTCCAAATTTACCGTACAACCACAATACCTGAATTGGGTAAGGCTTAGCCGGAAGTTTATATGCATTAGTATTAGTTCCCTCGCGGGAGAGGTTTGAGCTGAGGCTACCTCTCAATGTTGTCCACCTATGCAGTGCCCAAGATGACAGATGGTAATGGTTCAGAGGCCATGCTCATAGGAGAGGTGCTTATACTAGGGTGTGTAAAGGAAAGGTTATGTTCGATTATCTGCATACTAAGTATCATGATTCTGGGTTATCCCTGACAGATGTATCGAATCTTGTGGTGAAAGTATACCACCTCTGTAGAGTGTCAAACTATTCTAATAGCTGCGTCTGCGGTTATGGACAGTTGGAATGGCCATACTGTTTCGTTGTCAGATGTTTTCCAAAATGACTGATGAAATGATGAATCTTGACTTGACCACAACAGGGTTGTGTTTATGACACTCGCTTCCCAACTTAAGTGATTCTAGGACTTTATTTTATCTTTCTTTGCTTCAGAACTCAGCTTCGGTTTCAAACTTAACTTTATAGTTAAACTTAGAGTTAGCACTTTAACTTAGAACCATACTACTTGTTAGTGGTAGTTTGCGAGTACTTAAAGAGTACTCATGGCTTTTGTCCCTGGCTATTCTCATGGCCAGACTATCAAGGAGACTACCAAGATGATGGCCAGTAGGACGGCTATGGTAACTAGGACTATCTGCCTTCGTCAGCATTGCATGTGCCCCTGAAGATGGACCCCAGCGCTACGCTTATCTTTTATTTCCGCTGCTTGTTGTATTAAGACTGGATCATGAGATCCTTATTTGTGTAAGACCTTCTGTATGGTTTGTAATGGATGATGTACTGTGATATCCAATATGTTATGTCTCACAAAAATGGTAATCCTGGGATTACGATGGATGACATAACAGGCATCTGGGATTAAAAATCCGGGTGTTGACAATTTACCTTTGTGTTAAGCCTAATTTGAAGAAGTATTAAAATTTGGAGTATCACCTATTCACCCCCCTCTAGGTGCCCATACAATCCATTTCAACAAAGTAGAAGGAGAAGGGTGAAGCAAACATAGAAGAGCAATGTGAGTAGTAAAAATCTTGTGGGAGCACTTATAAAAGGTTCATCGGTAGATCCATACCATTGCATTTGCATGACAGTTCATTGGAAGCACATCCGTGTTGCCATGTGGACTATGATAACAAGGGATCAGCAGTAACAATTGTTAACGGCTACGTTAATTATGGAGGTAAATTGCGTGATGCCTCAATTTATGCGTGACATTGGGTTGTGCGGTCAAACTCACTTCTGACGCGCCACCCATGCGCTGGCCAGCCAGTGTCATGTGCCCACTATTGATGAGTCCCATCATTCCCTCTCCATCGCAACTCACGCCATCATCGTCAGCAATGACGTCATGCGCGAGAAGAGAAACATCGGGTTTCGACAAACAATAATTCAATAATAGCTTGGTTGCTGCAGAAAAGAAGACCCGAGTCGAGTACCTCCTCGTATGAAGAACTTTTGTGCCTATGCTCTAGTGCAAGCACCCAAACATAGCCTCAGTGCATACTCCCATCGGGAGCGCTAGCCACGTACCCGATAAAAACATTTTTGAAAATGCAAATTTGGCAATCAAGGAAATAGAAGACCCGAGTCGAGTACCTCCTCGGGTGAAGAAGAACTTTTGAGCCTATGCTCTAGTGCAAGCACCCTAACATAGCCTTGGGGGCTACTCCCATCGGAAGCGCTAGCCGCACACCCAATAGAAAATGAATTCCTCCTACAGAGTCAACATAAAAGCAAATCTACAAGAAGAATACGTCTAATCCTACACTTGAATGGAAGAATTCAAGTGTAACCTCGGGGGCTAATCCCATCGGGAGCACTGGCCATGCACCTGATAGAAATAGGCAAATATGCTCCAACAGAGTCGACAGAAGATGAACTGTGAGCCTACCCGAGTGTAGCCTCAACGGTTACTCCCATGGGGAGCATTCACAGTGCACTCAATGAAAATATCAACATTAATTCAACGAAGTGACAACTTCCACAATTCCAATACCCAAACAAGGAAGCCGATAAAGAATTTGTGTTCTTAAATCGTGTCCTCTTCGATAAACATGTCTAAATGTTGTTTTTACGACATGAAGGTAAGACCCCTGGATCAGTCATGTGTGCCTGGTAATCGCACATGAATGCGCCCTATTAGAAAATTTCCATATCTACGATATGATAAAAAAATCCCGATGGACGCGTTGGGTAGCCAAAACATAAAACTAAAAATTTGTATTTGATAAGATGTCTGTGGACCGAACTGAATTACGCTAGTATATGCCAAGTTTAAGTTTGGAGACTTGAGCTTAAGAAGTTTCATGTTGTTTTTTCCCAAGAGAAATTAATTGGTTTCCGATCCGTCGGATGCACCAAGCTCGTTATACCAAAATCCCCATGACAAACTTATCAAACTTGCAATGCACTTACTCGAAATAATATTCGGGTTCACTATATATGAATGTTAAAAAGGTCTTGAAGACTCAACCTGAATCTATGATTCGAGTGGACTGTCGAGGGATACTAACATGGGTATTACTTATCGGGTTCCTATGATTGGCATACCTGGTACATATCTAAACTAAGGCCCATAAGGCCCATGAGAAGTTAAAGATATTGTAAGCATCCGAAGCCCAGGAACCAGACGGGATGATCAAGGAAAAACCCAAGATGTAGCCGACATAGTCACAGAGTCACGATTAGAACTGTAATCCGACCTGTACTGGACTCCGAGACTCGGCCTTTCATATAAAGGCTGAGAGGAGCCAATGGGGGGGGGTACCTGTTACTTGTCATAGCAATGCTCTATAAGCTACTCCCTATGTTTCACAATATAAGCCTTGTTAGCAAACTGTTTTAGCCTTCTAAAAAGGCTTATATTATGGAACAGAGGTAGTAGATCACATCTGGAAACTCGGTGACTTTGTACACTCCATCAATAAAGATCAGACAAGCAGGAGTACGGTTTCGTCTACAAGGGCCTAAACCTTGGTAATTCTCCTCCCTTGTTTGTCTCATAAGCAAACGAAATCACCAGCGCTCTCCTTTTACCCGAAACCCAAGTCCATGACTATGGATATTACCGAGGTTACCCCTTGTTAGTCATTGATGTCGAACTCATAGAAGAAATGATTCAGTTTGTCAATATCCCATCCCCTATCTGGCTTTAGTAGATTCGAGACCTATTTGAAAGTAATTTCAGGGGAATCTAGTCTTCGCCTCTGTGGGCTCTGAGACCCTAATCTTGGAATCCAGTTACTGTGCCATTCCTCCACTTATTTACTATCATCAATCCTCCATATCAAGCCACACATAGAAGTTCCCTTCTGTGAACAATAACACGCCAATAAAAAAAATCACGGCCAAGGCAGCCAACATGCATTATATCTAGCTTTCAAAACCCTCACACAAAGCGAATTTGGGACTGTTAAGATTCTCTAGGCCTGCTTAGCTAGGAGTGCTTGGTTGAAAGCTTCAAATTTCCTAAAGCCCATTCAACTCTCATTCTTTGACATACACATTTTGTCCCAAGAGATCCAGTGAACTTTGCAGGTTCCATTCGGATCACCCTGCCAGAAATTGGCCGAGATGGAGTTAAGTTTCTTACACTTTATTTTTAGTAAAACCGAAGCAGCTCATGGGGTAAGGTGGTGTGGCTTGAAGGACTGATTTTACCAAAATTTCTTTCATTTCTTTTGAAAGACCTTGCCCTTTCCCTCCACAAACTCTCAGACTAGACCTCTCATTGATGTACTGAAAATAACCATCTTTGGATCGACCAAATACTGTTGGCAAACCCAAATATCTCTCACTTAAACCTTTAACATCAATACCTATGGATTGTTTCAGTTCATCCTTTCGAGCATTGACACACCCATCACCAAAAAATAGAGGATTTATGCAAGTTGATTATTTGTCCATGACCTACCTCATAATCCCTAAGAACTTCCCTTAATGCATGCATACTCTACATTGATGCTTCAAGAAACATAATCCCGTTGTCCATGAATAATAGATGAGTAATGTGGGACCCGTTATACCAAATTTAATGGCTTTCAGCATATCTTCATGCCGCATTTTCTTGATAAAAGTAGAAAATCCTTCCACACATAAAAGGAATAGATAGGGGGATAACGGGTTACCCTGTCGGAGACCACTTGATGGTTGAAAATAATTTGAGAGACAAACATTAAAGCACACCTAAAACCTCACCAAGCTCAAGCATCTCATGATCTTGTCAACCCATAATATTGAGAAACCCATCTTCAATACCATATACTCCACAAATATCAGCACAACCATGTAGTACATTTCATTATATCCATCTTAACAGCACATAGGGGTTTCTTCCGCTTCCTCATTTTGATTGAATGAACACACTCATAGGCGATGAAGATGTTATTAGTGATAAGCCTCCCAGGTACAAAAATTCTTTGCTCCTTAGAGGTCAATATAGGATAATCATTTTGAGTCTGTTCTTCATCACCTTAGATGCAATTTTGTACAAAACGTTACACAAGCTAATAGGGCAAAACTGTGAGAGAAGGTTCGGTGAACTAGTTTTTGGGATTAACACAATTACAATGTCATTAAAATCTTCGTGGATGACTCCTCCTTTAAGGAAACCCATCACAGCATTATAGAATTCAGTTTTAAGAACCGACCAGTGTCGTTGGCAAAAAAGCGTCGACGATCCATCAGGCCTAGGGGCTTTAGTTGAGCCAATTTGAAATAAAGCTTTTTCAATTTCAAAATTTATAAATGGGGCCAATAACTTACTATTCATGTCATCAAAGACTAGTGTCTGGACTATGTCTAGGATCAGATTCATGTTGTTTTCCCCTCCGAGGAATAAAGGTTTAAGTAGAAAGATCAAGCTAGTGCTCGCATCTCCTCATCCATCACAATTTGCATTCCATCAACATCCCAAAGAGCATGGATGGTATTCTTTCTACTTGTATGGGAAGCTTGGTTCTGGAAGTACCGCGTGTTCCAATCCCCAGTTTAGCCAATCCACACAGGAACGTTGGTGAAACATAATTTTCTCTCTCTTGAAGTGTTCATGGAGCTCCCGCTCAATGGCCCTAACCTCCTATGAGTCACCCAAAGTAATAGATCTATCTTTGGCAGTAACAACTGATCACAAAGCCGTTTATTTTCCTTCCTCAATGATCCAAAAACCTCTCTAATCCACCTCTGTAATTCTCTCGACACCCTTTTGAGGCGCTGCCAAAGCAAACCTAGCCCATTTTCTCCCCTATCTTCTGTTGTAACGCCCCGGCCACACCAGGCCTGACGAATATCATCCCTAGCATCTCTCTAGTATCTCTAGACTGGTCTCACATAGCAACACTAGTATCTTCTGCACACTTTGTCCTCACTCGTGCGCATCCGGGAACAACTTCCTGGTCGGTCACCCATCCTCAAATTGTTCTAGGCCAAGCATGCTTAACCTGGAGATTCTTTAGGATGATATTACAAAAAAGAAGTTGCAATTTGTTGGTGTGAGTAGCTTCTCAATCCTACTAAGCCTGTGCCAGGATCTCACATACACCCACCCTTAGAATATCGACGTCCTCGTCGATTAACCCCAATCTAGGAACATTCCCTCTTGGCACATGCTTGTGCTTCTAGTGCCGGCACATGTGCCATGCTGTGTGCCACAACGGTCCACACGTGCAATGTGCCACATGTCCGTGCCCCTGGCCCGCACATGCCCATGTAACCGCGAGAATCGTCTCTAATACCACTTGTAGCACCCCGGTCACACAAGGCCTGGCGATTGCCACCCTGGTAGCTCTGTAAGATCTCTAGACTAGTCTCGCATACCAACACTAGTATTTTCTGCAGACTTGGTCCTCACTCGTGCATCGAGAACAACTTCCCATGGTCACCCATCCTCAAACTGTTATAGGCCAAACACGCTTAACCTGGAGGTTCTTTAGGATGAGCTTCCAGAAAATAAGTTGCAACTTATTGATGAGTAGCATATCAATCCTATTAAGTCTCGCGCCAGGATCTCACTTCTGTCTCCTAGGTTCTCTCCACCATCGGTTTATAATTGTCGTAAGAAGTCCACATTTCTTCAAATTGAAACCCCTTTGGGTTCAGTGCACCTCTTAGTGAGCTCAATTCCATCACACATATGAGAATGGCTAGATGATCCGACTCCTCCCTGAGAATGTGTTCAACTAACGTGACCAGGAAAAGTTGTGCAAAACCATTATTACAAGTGGCTTGGTCAAAGCGCGCCTACAAATTTTCAATGCCATCTCTTCTATTATTTCATGTGTATGCCTAAGTAGAAAATCCTAGATTAGCAAGCTCGTAGTCGGACAAGCAATATCTAAATCTTTCCATCTTCATAGCACCTCTCTCATTCCTTCCTGAAGCTATTCTCAAGCCTAGATGTGGATCCTTCTTGATCAATCAGATATTCTAATCTATACCAAGACTAATAGAAGTGATCTTTAATCGCCTTCAATCCTTTTTGGGGACTATAAGTTGTTTTCTTACCCGCTTAATTTTAACGTAAACCAAAAGATGCCACATTCTCAATGCTATCTTGGCAAACAATTTCATTGTAGTCACGTGCACAAAGCCACGGGAGATCATTCTGTCCAGGTAAAAAATTCAGAACATCCTAGGTTTTCTGACGGAGTTCAGTCCAGGGTTCATCGTAGATTCAAGCGAATCTCCACACGATATCACCCAACTTAATTTTGGCACCAATGAAGTACTAACACCATGGTATGATTGTCACATCAACTCCATCTCTCCTAGCAATGTCAGGCCTCCACTCTCCCCCTGGCAATCAACCGCAACTTCGTTCCTAAACCCCAAGTTCCACTTAACTCTTTCCATACCACCCTTCTTAATTTTCATCTCGCAAAGAAACACCACCACTGGGTTGTAAGACCATACCAGCTCCCCCACTACCGAGTCCAACCCCAATCTTCGGCAGTTTAGGGACATGATATTCAGTGGGCTCAGCAGTCCTGGTTAGCAGGACTTGTCACTGGAGTTTCTGACTCTTTTCCCTTATTTGCATGCGCCCTTCTATGCACTTTCTCAGGACTTGTAACTTTAGTCTACCGTCCACGATATTGATGTTCACACCCACCAGTGCGGAGGAACTAGACTCAGTGTGTTCTCTGAATAAATTGCGTCATGGTGACATATCACGAGCCCTTCCACTACCACCTCTGTCCTAGGAGAAAACTGATTATCAAAGGAATGGATACTGCCATTGTTTGTCGATATAGAAGGCTTGTTCCCCTGAACAACTTTCTGCTTCTCCTAGGCGAGGCCTTGAGCCACTCCCCTGTTGTTGGATTTCTTCTTTTTCCATAGCACAACCACCCTCTAAATGGACCAGTAACCTACACGCGAAGAAGACGTGAAGGATTTTTCTTACTTCACATCAAACCACTTGCCCACAACTTCCGTCTCTATGTCTTTCAGCCTCACTCCTTGACCTAAGGGTTTATTGATTTGTATATCAACCCTAATTCGGAGTTCCTCTCCCATTCCAGGCCCTCTTCATCAACATCAACCGATAAGAATTTTCCTATCTAGTTGCCGATGAGTTTCGCATACACCTCATTCATCATATAAAGCAGGAGATCAAGAACACGAACCCATGCACAACCATCCTCACAAAAGTCATATCAGAAGGTTGTACCTTTCCATCATAAACTTCTAGCGAATTGCGTGGAAATCTAACTACGGGTGTCTGTTCTTTACCGCATGCTTCTATTCTCCCTCTTACCCAAAGCGGACGATCAAATAATTTTCATGAATTTCCCTAAACTGCATTTCCCTAAACTGCATAGGCTTGTGCAAACCCCAAGCATGCTACATCACTTTCTCTAGTGCACTGATGACCAGCTTCCGTGGAGACGAGGCCTTGCCAACCGCAACCCACTTTGGTTTCGGAACACGATCTGATATGACATCCATGATCACCAGTCCTAACGTCTCCTTATCGTTGAGGATGAGATCCTCTAGATTAGCTGACAATGAGGCTGACCGCTCATTAGATCCCTTCACCAGAGAAGATATGGAGCCCTAGATCGAACCTCCACATCCACCAGCTTTGAGCCTGACGATGCCATGTCCAGCCACTCCCCTACACAGTGTACGCGCATAGGGAGTCAAAGCCACAAACCCAGTTAGACAGAAGGAAGCACACCATCGTGATTGCCCCGCCACCGGAGAAAAGTCACCCTCGAGAGAGAGAACCTAGCCTAGCGTGATCTCCTCCCTATCGCCCCTAGAGAACCGCTCTTACGTGGTGGACGCTTGTTACCACTATTGTGTTATCAATCCATCGATTTACATCAAAGCTATCCATGTTAGGGCATGTATAATGGGTCGTTAGCCTTCTCTTAGAGATGCCATGTCAGGTTTTCACTTAGTTGGAGGAGATAGAATTAAAAAATAGAAGGTTGCCTTCCCTTAGCTAAAGGGTGATCCGTTAAACAAAAGAGAGGACTAATTTCTCCATTGTATCTCATGCCTTCCCTTGGCAACACAATTTATTACTATAATTAGTCAGTTCATATTAATTCTTACAGATGAAAATAAGAGATGACCCATTGTACAACTTATTTTTATTGCCTTCTCTAAATTTTGTGGAGGGACAAGAGAAGAGTCGCCTTCTCTGCCATTGTACATACTCTTAGAAGTTAGCACAAAATATTTGGAACAAAGACAATTACGAAACAAATTAGAAACACCTATAACTAGTGGCATAAGCTGTTGCTTGCACTTTCTGGCTAACCCATAAACCTATGGTGTGAAAGGTGCATCCCTCTGAAAATAAGTGTATGTTTAGGTTTTGTTTTAAGTCAAATTAGTTTAAGTTGGACCAGTTTTATAGGAAAATAGCAATATCTACTAGGTGAAATTATTAGTATGTTATGAAATGGCGTCCAGTGATATTAGTTTGATGCTATAAATATTGTTACTTTTTTCTGTAAAATTAGTCAAACTTAAATACAATGACTTAGGTCAAAATCTAAGCTTGCAGTTATTAGCAGAGGTACAAAGTAGATCTGTGACATTTTGAAGATTGAATCCTCTTTTGTGATTTATAGATTTTTATTATGTAGTCATACATTTCCTAGAAAATCTATTAAAATAATTGTGAATTGCATGATTGATTTAGCCCAGATTTTATGGTCATATTTGCATCCCTATAGTTTGATGGAATTTAAGCATCTAGTTTAACAACCTTTCTTACTCGACAGGGTATGATTAACACATTTCATCTTGTGTCTTACACGTGTTCTATTCAAATGGTTCTTTCATGATTCTATAATCCTTTGTTTTGGATTTACAATTACACCAGAATACTGTCTTGAAGGAAGTACCCTACGTTTTTCGCGTGTAATTTATTTCAGAATAATGATTTGCTTGGTTGCTGTTTATGTCTACAATCCCAAAAGACATAATTGGTGCCAGCAGATATCCGTTGACAGAATCAGTGATTGCTCCAAAACAGAATTTTGGCTATAGAACACGATGGAAATTGGTGTCGTCGATGCGAGAGCAGAAGTTTAGTACCAAGTGCCGAGCATGCCAATGTTAGATCTAATCTTGACATAAGTGTTGTAGACGTGTAAGTGTGCATGGCCAAGTAGAATAGCTAATTAGTTCATGCGCATGTTTGGCCTTAGTGAGTCAGTCATGCATGTAATTAGTCGATAGTGGATGAGTGGGTTAGCTTGCTAGTGGCCTTGAGAAGAGGTCAAGTTAGTTAGTGGCCTGGAGCAAAGGCCGTAGTGTCAGTTCGTGGCGTGAGAAGTTGAGAAAGTGAGTGAGAAAAGCAAGCATACGGGCAGAGAAAGAATGTAGTTCTTGTGCTACTGAGTGGGATGCATCGGCAAAGCTAGCTGCTCCCCTTCTCTGATGCGTGTGTGGGTGTGTTCAGGTTGTACGAGAGAGAAAGAGAGAAGTGAGTTTGAGAGGTAGAAGAAGAAGATAAGGGGAGCTGCATGGCAGCTCCAACATTTGGTATCAGAGCCTCGTCTGTCGAGGTCCAGCCTCCATCGTCGTCAAGCTGCGCCACGACGACGGAGAAAGATGCGTGCTGCTCGGTAAGTTGTCTCACCGGCGGCAAGGAGGTGATTGCCAAGGTGCGGAGGCCATTACGATGAAGAGATCGTCGTCCATGTCCGCGTCGACGACAAGCTGCGTCATCGTCGACAACATGGAGGAGAGACACCGGTAAGTTCCGGCACGGTGGAGAACAAGGAGGCGAGTCACCGCCGAGTTGTGGCACCGGTGGCGAACATGGAGGCGAGTCGCCGACGAGCTGCGGCACCGGTGGTGAACCAGAAGGCGAGTCGCCGGCGAGCTGCGGCACCGGTGGCGAACAAGAAGGCGAGTCGCCGGCGAGCTGCGGCACCGGTGGCGAACAAGAAGGCGAGTCGCCGGCGAGCTGCATCACCGGCGGTGAACATGTGTAACACCCTCAAATCGGCCATATGCAAGTTTTAGCGATTTCCGCCAAACCCGCATAGAAACGATTCAAGGACGCCCACCAGGCACTTTCGTGCGGGTGGAAAATGAAGTAATACCATTACACATCAGTCCTCGATGGGACCCACATAACAGATATACACATCAGCGACTCCATGAGTCAATAATACAGATATAATATACAAAGATCCAAATCACCTCGAAAACGATAAAGCGTCCGACTACGGACAAGATGCAAATGGGGCTAAGAGCCCTGAAGAATAACCAATGGCGTCCATAACCCTGCCCAGGCCAAGCCGGAAGGGTAACCCTGCTAACGACGGCGATCTCAAACCTGCTAAAACAAAAGGGGTGCCAACAAAGGGCAAAGGAAAAAGAGGAGCGTCAGTACTGAGGCCAGTACACGGCGAGGCTAGAATTCGGCGGCTCTCGCCTACATAGGTATGGTGGGCTGAAGCGGCAGCGCAGCGGTACTAAACAACCTATAGAGACTCAATACAACTGGCGGTTATAAGAGAGGGCTAAGGAAGACCTATTTGGATCCAACCTGAAGCTAACACCAAACAAACCCATCCTGGTATTTCCCCCTCGATACCAAACGAGGAAGTCAGACCGAGGAACTCACACGGTTGGCAATTTTACACGTTCCGTTTTAGTTGCAGCACTTACTATTTAGATATAGATATCATGAGTCATCCTGAGAGCATAAGTAGTGGGCAGTTTCAGTTAACATCTCGCTGTAGTTGGAACAGTTACTAGTCAGATATAATTTTCCTGAGGAATTCCAAACCCAACAGTTGTTGACACTTTTATCACATTCCATTGGAGTTGTGTTACTTACTAGGCAGGTATATCAGAACACGATACGACCAAGATCCACCAGTTGTTGGCAGTTTTAATATCCATTCCGTTATACTTGAGCTGATTACTAGTCACATATTAAGTCAAATTTATAGCACTACTTTAGTTATGCTTGTCTATGATCGAGATACTGTGCTCCAAGTCGTCCATAACCGCGGACACGGCTTTCAGAAAGTTTTACCCTGCAGGGGTGCACAAATAGCAACACACACTCGATCAACCTCAAAAAAACCAACTCAAAACCCAACGAGGCATTCACGACAAAGCGATCACAGGATTCAGAAATATTTCAGGGGGGCACCCCACTAAGCTACCCGCAACGAAGTTGGCCGGCTCCGGAACGGACCTAGGGTTTGTGTGGATGGCTATAAACGACTGGGAACCCGAAAGTGTGACTGGGCTTGTCGATACAGTGAAAACGTGTCACGATCCTAAACAGTACAGGTGCTCCACGCACAATCGTAAATAAAGCAGTAACATGGCATAAGTACAGGATAGTAATAAAACCCCAAACTAGTTTGTGGCCCCAAGAAATAGAAATGAATCAAGTTCTGGCTCAGGGGGGGTCCATAAGGCCTCCCGGATGTGGATAGTGCGAAAAATCAAGGAATAGGTATGAAGTACTCGGGTCCTACGGGGCACAAGTGAGCGTGGAAGAACCAAATAACATATATTACCCACCGATGCCTCTGCATTAGTTATATCTAGCATTTTAATAGTTGTATTTAAAGTGATGATCATCTCCACCATAAACATCTCCACCAATAAACATCTGCCAGCATTCCAACAACTGTGGTACTCGGCAACACAAGATCACACCTGAGCAAGCGTCTGCGACTCGCAAGGCCAGCTATCTACCAAACACAGGTAATAGGAGGTGTCCCAGGCTATATAGAGGCTGCACGGGGTATAACTGGTGTACGGAAACTAAAGCATCGCGACACGGATAGCAATAGATCAACAGGAGGAAATAAAGACTATAAAATAAAAATAGGTAGAAGGGAAAGAGATGCTCGCCTAGGAAAACACTGCCGAAGGATCCTATCCGGAGAACTTGTCGATACTCGCATCAACTCATCGGCCTAATCCGCGAAGAAGCGAACACTAGAAGAAACACCGGATACAATATTTAATACTACGGCAGAAGATCCGGCATGATTATGATATGCATGCGAGATGAACAATTTAATATGCGATAGTCGATAATGTCATATTATAAAAATAATGGGGGTCTCGGATAGGGAATCACATTAGGGTTCGGCAACTTGGGCTCTGAGGGGTTCGGGGTTCGACAGGGTTCGACGGGGGCGGAAACGGCTCGACGGGATCGGTCTCGGACAACGGAAGTAGATCTTGTCGCATCCGGGAAGAAGGACTCGGTTTGGCGTCGGGGCGAAACGGATTCGCCCTGGTCGGTGTCGATCTTGTCGTCGCGAAGCTCTTGTCGCATCCGGGAAGAAGTACTTGTCGCATCTGCGGTCTTCGGGTCATGTCGTCGGTCTTGGCGTTTCACAGCGGAGATCTTGGCGTCCCGGGTCCGAGAAGAAGACCTTGGCGTTCGGGAAGGAGAACTTGGCGGTCATCGGGTTCAGGTAGAAGAGCTCGTCATCCGGGAAGCCTCCGGGGCTTCAGGGTTTCGAGGGAGGTCTCCGGGTCTGGTGAAGTAGATCTTGTGTGTCTTCTCCAAAATCTCTCGGGTACATCTTCAAGCGTCGGTGCTCTCGGAGTGTCACCGTGTTTGGTTCGGCTTTTCTCGTCGGTCATCGGAAAGTGTTGGCGTTAGTACTTGGGTTTGGCTCTGTTGTCTTCATGGGTCACCTTGATCATCCTCGTGTAGTCAAACTTGGCGATATCTCCACTTTGTAGTCTCGATATCGAACTGAAATAGCCTTGTCGATGAAGAAACCGTCAACGAGACTACTCGAAGATCTAGGAATACAGAACAAAGGCAACAAAGAGGATGTGCACAAGGGCACTTAACCTCACAGATGCTGCAACCTGAAATGCATACGCGAGGCAGAAGGAAGCCACGGGGCCTAGGCGCAGCTAGCCAGATGACGTTCTTGTGGCGTCAGATCTCCTCGGAGGCAGAGAGACATGACTAGGGGCCTGCACAGAGGAGGATCCGGCGTATCTGAGCCGAGGTCGACGGGACAGGGTGGAGGCGCTTTACGGGGAGGGCGCCCGGAGCTGGCCGGGTCGGAGCAGAGGAGGCCACGGGCGCGCGGAGGCAGCAGAGGCGCGACGGCGAGGGAACAGCCGCGTGGCGGCTCGGGAGGCCGGAGAGGAAGAGCTGGCCGGCGCGGGGCGGCGACCGGCGAGTTGGGCACGGAGACAGGACGGCCGCGGCGAAACGGTCGGCTCGCAGACGGGGAAGGCCGGGGCCGGAGAGGAGGCGCCGACGGCGGACGGAGGACGGGGTGGAGGCGGTCGGAGAAGGGGCCGACGGTGGCGGGGTGAGGCCGAGGACGCGGGAGGTAGGGGACGGTTGGTGGTGCGGCGCGGGACTGGAGCGGGGCAGGCCGGATCGCGGGACCGGTAGCGCGAGGAGGAGAGGCGGCCGGCGGCGAGGGTGGAGGCGGCCGACGGTGAGACGGAGGCCGAGGCGGGGTCGAACGACGGCGGAATCTACAACGGCGGGGTCGGTCGGTGGAGAAGGGCCCGCTGGCGGCGGAGGGGTCTGAGGCCGGCAGCCGCGGATCAGGGATGGGGAGCAGAGGTGGTTGGTGGCGTCGGTGCGAGGGCCGGGTACGGGACGGTGGGTGTGGCGCGATGTGGAGGTGTGGTGGGCCGACTGCAGGGTGGGGTCAGGGGAGCGAGGTGGGCTGCGGGGGTGGTAGCAAGGAAGAGACGTGCCAGGGGTTACGAGCGTCACGGCTCGTTGCGGTGTGCCGCAGGGATGAGGTGGCGTCGGGTGGTCGCGCGGGGTGGGGCCAGGCTTGGAATATGGTTAGGTGGAGAGGCGACAGGTGGCGTGTAGTGCTGCGCTAGGGCGGCACGTTGGGGCAGTACACCGTGTGTCTGTGCGTGTGCTACGGCTAAGTGCGACGTGCGGCTGGGGGGCGAACACGGGTCGGTAGGTGGCGGCTGGCTCGGGTTGGGGAGATGGGGTAGCTAGGGTTTTGTCTAGATAGGGTTAGGGTCTTGATACACTAGGATTTGGAGGTGGCTGGCCGGGCTTTCGGGCCTGGCGGGCTGTCTCCTAAAAAATAAAAGAAAGTATTTATTATTTAAAACGGGCTTTTGAAAATCGTTGGTAGACGAAACAAAATAATCCGGAGAACCGGGTTTTTAATCAAAATAAAGACGGGCGTTTAGAAAACAAAAACAGACGTTTCGAAAATAGTTTTATGTAAACAAATGCAAATAACATGACGATGCTCAAATGCAAGGTGGCATGATAACATGAGCATGCGGTCATGACGATGCAATGCACAAAAATAACACGATTTTCTAGTAGTGATTTTTTGCGGGACGCCACAACATGCGGCAGCGAGCATGGCACGGTAGCGCGCTCGTGGTGAAGGCGATGGCGGTGCGATGCCGCTGCAACCGACGGTGATGGTGGCTCGGTGGACTCCATGCTCGGTGGAGGCCGAGTAAGAAGGTGGTTGGATGCGGTGTGATGCCGCTGCCAGCTCGTGGCGCGATGCCGCTGGGACGAGGCGGCGGCGTGATGCTGCCAAAACAAGGCGACGGTGAGATGCCATTGTGGGAATAGATGGAGGTGCGATGCTGCCCTAAGGAGACGGCAGTGGATGCTGCCAAGAGGAGTCGATGGTATGATGCCGTCACAAGGCCATGGCGGTGTGATGCCGCTGAGTGTCGAAGAGATGGTGTGATGCCATCCGCAAGATGAGTCGCTGTGAAGGCGACGGTGACAGCAAGTCGTACGAAACCAGTGGTGAGATGCCGCTAGAGAACGTGCATGTAGAGCTGGATGATTCGAGCTGCAGTTTCATCCACGACATGGTCAAGCTGCTGCGAGTGGCAAGATGGTGTGGTCTCGGCGCTGCGAGGGCATCGTCGAAGGCAAGTTGTTGCGGGTGATCTGCATAGGTCAGCTAGCTTGTCAAGATTAGGGGGGGGGGGGGGGGGGGGGGGGGGAATGTTAGAACTAATCTTGACATAAGTGTTGTAGACGTGTAAGTGTGCATGGCCAAGTAGAATAGCTAATTAGTTCATGCGCATGTTTGGCCTGAGTGAGTCACTCATGCATGTAATTAGTCGATAGTGGATGAGTGGGTTAGCTTGCTAGTGGCCTTGAGAAGAGGTCAAGTTAGTTAGTGGCCTGGAGCAAAGGCCGTAGTGTCAGTTCGTGGCGTGAGAAGTTGAGAAAGTGAATGAGAAAAGCAAGCATGCGGGTAGAGAAAAATTGTAGTTCCTGTGCTACAGAGTGGAATGTATCGGCAAAGCAAGCTGCTTCCCTTCTCTGATGTGTGTATGCGTGTGTTCAGGTTGTATAAGAGACAAAGAGAGAAGTGCGTTTGAGACAAGGTTTTGGTTACTGATCTGAGAAAAAATCCTGAGGGTGGTCGGGATTTTCGGTTACCGCGGTTACCGAAAAATCCCGACCGTTTACCGGACGAATTTAAAAATTAAATTTCGAATTTAAATTTTCCGGTACAACAATTTACAGAGAAAAATTATTAAAATTCAAAATTTTAAAAAAAATTCAAAATTCCGGAATTTTTTGACCGGTAAACCGGTTTCCCAAGGGTGCTCGGGATATCCGGTTACCGACCGGTAACCGGATTTTCCGACCGGTAACCAAAACGCTTGTTTGAGAGGTAGAAGAAGAAGATTAGGGGAGCTGCATATGGCAGCTCCAACAAAGTGCAAGGCACGCACGACACACTTTGACACTCTGCCCATGACCAGTGACCACTGTCAATCCATCCGTCAATCAGTCAATCCAGCATAGAATTTATTACAGCTTCTCAGCATTTCCTTTGCTTGGCAATGTTTTCCTCCGCCACTTGCTCTTCCACGTCGCAGAAAGTGTAGTAGACGAGGTAATCGCAGAAAGTGTAGCTCGGACCTCGGCGAATCTAGGATGAAATTGAAGAGCAGGCTGAAAAACATGAACATAGTTTCAAACCATTTATATCCACGCACCATGTAATAGTAGTATGAGAGAATTAAAGCAAGCCAATAATCTAGTTCTATACTGAAAGTTCTTGCGTCTTTGAAAGGCATGTCTGGTTGCTTAAGTTGGGATAGTTAACAAGCACAACCCCAATCATTCAACTCTAATTTCAACAGCATGATCTCTTATCAACCAAACAATAATAGATATCACATAATGATAACTAAAAGACTGAGAAAATATACGTTGATGCAGTACGCTTCGAGTGAATGGTCTGCTCGTTGTTAGTGTGCTTTGTTCCGAGGTTCCAGCTACACCATCGACTATCACAGCTCTGCCGGCTACCATACTCAAACACTGAGATGATTGTTTAAATATTTAACCAGGCAACCATTTACACTTGGACTTCTCGCACTTATCTACGTAGTTGGGCCAAGGAGCTACACCCGTAAGGCCAAACTTGGTGAGGCAATCAGTTTAGCCTCATTTTAGCAGTTATTTCCCTCTCTAACTATAAAACTTTGAGCTTTCATCATCAACCATGGTTGAGGCACAATCTTTTGAAGGTATCATAGTAAAAATAGAGGGTAGGCGCGTCGAAGCCTCCTTGGTACATTCGCCCCTAGCTCGGAGGGAAAGAAGAGGGACTCGCCGTCGGCAACGGAGGAGGGTGACCATAGCGCCAAGAAAGCGAGGCTACACATCCAAGTCAAGCAAGAAGTAACCTGGGGAGGAGGAGGAGGAGGCGCGGTCATGGCGACGGAGATAAAGATGGACATGCAGATGAGTTTGCTTCACTGTCCTATCTGCTCCCGCCCCTTGAAACCCCCTGTCTTCCAGGTTAGTACAGTATATTTTTTCCTTTGACGCACGTTCGATCGATTCACTCGCTCCAGTCATCCAAATGCCGTCCGATTCGTGCAGTGCAAGGGCGGGCACCTGGCTTGCCTCAGCTGCATCGCCGCCGCCGGCGAGGAGTGCCGGCAGTGCGAGCACGGCGGCTGCTTCCACGTCCGCAACACGGCGATGGACGCCGTCGTCTCGTCGGCCAGGACGCGGTGCACCCACGAGGGCTGCCGGAGGCACGTCGCCTACCACGAGCTGAGCGACCACCGGAGCGCGTGCCCGCACGCGCCCTGCCTCTGCACGGAGCCGGGCTGCGGCTTTGCCGGCTCGCCGCCGGCGCTCGTCGACCATCTCACCGCCCAGCACTCCTGGCCCAAGGAGACGGTCCAGTACGGCAGGGTCAACCGGCTCCAGGTGCCGGCGTCGGAGCCGCGGCGTCTGCTCCTCGGGGAAGAGGAGGACGACCCCGCGTGCCTCCTCGTCCTGGGCGCGCTCGGCGCGGCCACGGCCATGTCGGTGGTGTGCATCCGGGCGGCGGCGCCATGGCGACCCCAGTACGAGTGCAAGATGTGGGCGACCATGCCGACACCCGCGGCGGTGGACATCAGGACAGACATCGCCCAGGTGGAAATGAAGGTGGAGAGCAGCACCTCGCCCGGCGCCGTGGTCGCCGTGGACGAGGCATCCTTCTTACGGTGCCGCCGAGCTATCTGGTTGGGGATGGGGCATCCAAGAGAGTGCCTCTGAGCATCCGCATTGACAAGATCTCGTCTTTTTTTTGTTGCGAAAAACAAACGGAGGTCCGAGTAATCTAATTTTGCTCTGCTGATGTAGGTTCGCTTATACTCCCTCCGTTTTAAAATATAAAATATTTTAGCTGTGTGAATAAAGTATATCTAAAGTATGTCTAGGCCCTGTTTATAATATAGGATAGGAAAAACGCAGGAATAGAAAATACACATGAATGGGATGACATACCTCTCAAATCCTATGAAATCTGGAACCATAGGAATTGAGAAGTGTTGCCGTTTGAAACGGAGGATAGGAAAAACGGTTGATAGTTTTGAGTTCAAAACCATAAGATCATCAATATCATCGTATATATATTAGTGGACTATGAAAGATAATTTTGCTAACACATGTGACAAGCTTCTCGACGGTTGCCGCATGTCGTGCTCATGGGACAATTATCATGCCCAGCGCTCGCCGACCACTGCGAGAACTCTTGCATCGGCCGTCGCGTTGCACGAGCTTCTCAGCGTCGTGCCGCTCGGCAGCCTGCTGTCGTCTCTGAAGACGAAGTGCGCTTGTGGATGGCTGTTTTATCTTGGTATTGTGAACTGATCTTCAGTTTTTGTTAGAACAGCTTGTGCTCTTTCGGTTCTAAAATAAGATTCTCACGGACCAACGTGGTACAGCAAATTGCAAAAAGTAGAACCATGCCATCTAATTTTAGGAAGTAAAGAAAGCTAGCACCAACCGGCTGTTTTCGTTACCAGTGCTAAGCGTTAACTAATTAACTGGTTCTAAGCGGGCATTCCGGCTTCTAAGGTGCGCGCGTACCAGCGCAGGAAAGTTTTCATTAGATCCAACTGTATGTTTCTATTCCTGTGAAATCGTGAAGGATAGGAAATGAATCCTGCGAAGTACTGTTTCCTATTCCTATGTTCCAAACGGCAGACAGGGAAACTTTCCTGCCAAATTCCTATCCTGTAATATTCCTACATAAAACCTGCTTTCCAAACGACTCCTTAGTACCTAGATTCATGTAGATTTAGAGTAAATCTACACGTTAAAATGCTATAGGTACATTTCTTTCACAAAGCTAAAGCATCTTATATTTTAAAATAGAGAGAGTAGAATCGTAAGAAATGACGCGTATATTTTGGTTGTAATTAGAATTTCTGTAAATTAGTACGTACTACTACTCATGTTCTCCTGAATTAGTACTTATGTACAAGAGTAGTATTGTGGGGTCTAGCTCGAACTTATCCGGGATCCTGAATATGACGGGAATTCCAGGTGTCACAGCATCTCTAAGTGACGAGGGGTAACCTCGGCAATACCCATCATGATGGATTTGGGGTTTCGCCAAAAGAGAACGCTGAGATTTCGTCGGATGTCAGAAAAACAATGAAGACAAAGCCGTCTGAATATTAAATAAACTCGCTATTACAAGTTGTCCTCTAGATTTCTGTACCCTCGCTTGGGCTTCTCCCGTCCTATATATAATAGGCTGGGTCTCAAAGTTGTATGCGGATAGGTTTCATACACACGTGATTACAATACTAACACAAAGTCGGTTTATAGTCTCTTTCCTAATACAATCAGATCCTTTGTCGGTTGCTTCCTTGGGCCGCTGCTTGGAATCTTCATGGGATGTAAGCCTTTTATCCAATGTAGGGTAGCCAATCATAAGCATCCAAGTAAGCATACCTATGTCAGTAGCCCCTCAGACTCTACCCGAACCACAGTTTCAGGTTGAGTCTCAAAGTTTCTTTTTCTTTGATTTTTATTACTTTTTGTGTTTTGTAGGGATTTGGTACAACGAGTGTGATGCTTCCGACGGATCGGGAATCAGTTAATTGCTTCTGGTCAAAAACAAGGTTGTCCTACATCAAACTCAAGTCCCCAGGCTCAAATCCGGAATTTGTAACTGGCGCAATTTAGCTCGGACCGCTGAGGTCTTACCGAATACTGAATTCCAGTTTCTATTTTATCGGGTACCCAATGCGTCCGTCGGGATTTTTCATCGTATAATTAATACGGATATTTTACTGACAGAGCGCATTCTTGTGCGATTGTCAGGCCACACAATACGAATCCTGGGGTCTTACCTTCATGTTTCTGAACACGACATTCGGATTTTTGTCGCGTCTGAGCGTGATCCGAGATTTTTGGCTATTTTGGTGGTTGGCTTGCTGGGTCACCAAGGTTTCTGATTTCATCAGATATTTTTAATACTTTATACTATCTCCCGAGGGGAGTAATACCTTTTTGAGGATACACTGGTGTAAAACTCAGAAGGTGTTTGCAATTATCAATATACTTCATACACAACTGAATTTCTATCAGGTGCGCGCCAGCGCTCCCGATGGGAGTAGCCACCGAGGCTATGTTCGGATGCCTGTATCTAGACATAGGCTCATAGTTGCTATTAGCTTGATGGGAAAACATTGATCTTTGGAATAAAAAAATTAAGGTACAAATAACTTATCTCTTTACATATAAGGCGAAAATCGATGATACATTATTCTTTGAGCGGATGGCCTTTAGCCGTTGTCCTGGATAACTTGGCTTATAAGCCGAACTTTAACTCTTATCATATTGCAAATAATCTTATGCGTAAAAGCGTCGTAGTTGTGCTATGTTCCATGGGTTTGAATAATTTACTCCTGTCTTGTTGTCTTGTAGTCGATATGCTCTTGTACTCCGGGAATAACTTCTGTGACGATGTATGGTCCTTCCCATGGAGATTCTAGCTTCTTGTGACCATCTTGTTTGAGGCGAAGAACTAGGTCCCCTACTACAAGGATCTAGGCTGCAATCTTCTGCTATGGTAATTGCGCAGGTTTTGCTGGTACATAGTTTCTCTTTGGAGGGCTTCGTCTTGAGCTTCATCAAGTGCATCCATATTATCTTCAAGTGCTTCTCTTGATTCCTTTTCATTATATGCACCTACTCTTGGTGATTCGTGTGATACCTCAACAAGAAGCATGGCTTCCGCACCGTGGACCAAAAAGAAATGTCTCTTGTGTTGAATTATTTGGAGTTGTACGTAAACTCCATAATACGGATGACAATTCATCCACCCATGCTCCTTTTGCTCTTCCAAGTGGTGCTAGTAGTCTTTTCTTGAGTCTAGCGGTAACTAGTCCATTGGCTTTTTTGACCTGTCTATTTGTTTGCGGGTGAGCTACCAAAGCGTAGCTTATTTTGATGCACATCTCCTCACAGTACTTCTTGAACTCATTGGAAGTAAAGTTGGTCACATTGTCCGTGATGATGTTGTTCGGTAAGCCAAACCGAAATACTATGGATTTGATAAAATTCACAGCCAAAGTTTCGTCTTGGGCGATGACAAGCATTACTTCAATCCATTTAGTAAATTTGTCGACTTCTACTAGCAGAAGGACATGTCCTCCTGGCGATGATTTGTGAAGTTTTCCCACCATATCGAGTCCCCACTGAGTGAAAGGCCAATCCAAGGGTATGGGATTTAACTCACCGGCGGGTGCTCCAGGCTTTGTTGCGAATCGTTGACATGCCTCACATGTTCTGACAATGTCTTTTGCATATTGAACTACAGTGAGCCAATAAAATCCTGCCATGAATGCTTTTGCAGCAATTGCTCGGCTACTAGCATGGTGACCACAAACTCCTTCATGTATATCTTTGAGTATATTTTTTCCTTCTTCGGGTGTTACACAACATTGTAACACGCCCGAAACACTTCTTTTGTATAGTTCTCCTTTGATTATCCTAAAGGCCTTCTATCGCTGAGTGATTCGCCGGGCTTCTATCACATCTTATGGTAGATCTCCTTTAGTCATATATGTTATATACGGTTGCATCCAGGTGGGCTCAATTAGCATGACCTCTTCAATTTCTTGTTCTTCTTATTCTTCGATGGCTTCTTCTATGTTCTTGGCTTCTGAAGGAGCCCCCGATTCGTTTTGCGGATGTTTTTTTCCCTGTTTTGGTGCTACAACCTCCGAGACTCTTTTCTCTTTAATCGATCGCTCCACTATCTCCTCCCAAAAAACTCTTGGTGATATTTTTAAGAACAATGATTCGATGTTTTCTAGATTGTCGGCTTCCTCATTGCTTGCTCTTCCTATATGTGATACTTCACACCCATCAAATTGAGCCTCCATAATGCTATATAAGTCGCGATAAGCAATCATATTTTCGCTGACGACATCACACTTGTTCATTGCCTGCTGTGCCACAAGATTGGAATCTCCGAAGATTTTGACGCAAGTTGCACCGCAAGCTTTGGCCATTCGCATGCCATGCAACAGGGCCTCGTATTCCGCTTTTTTATTAGATGCGTTTGCAAAGCTCATCCGAAGTATATAGCGCATTTTGTCACCTTGAGGTGATATTAGTACGAATCCTGCTCCTGCTCCCACCGTTCTTTTGGATCCATTAAAGTACATTGTCCAGGCACAAGAAAGGTCTGGTGGACCCGCACATTGCAACTCCGTCCACTCTATGCGGCAGAACTTGTGACTTAATTGCTTTGCGCTTCTCATACATGATATCCTGAGGGGATAATTCGATGCCCCATAGAGAGACACATCCAGTTGCTTCGGATTGTTGAGGATGCTTGACAAAGGTGCTTCGTTGACCACTATAATTGGATGCTCTGAAAAGTAGTGGCATAGTTTTTGTGCTGTCATAAATACCCCATATGCTAGTTTCTGTAGTGTGGGTACCTTTGTTTGGATGGTGATAGAACCTCGCTCAGGAAGTAACCTGTCCTCTGCACACCGTGGGTCTTCCCTTCTTCGGGTCACTCTACGACCAGGACCGTGCTGACCACCTGATGTGTGGCAGCGATATAAAGGAGTAAAGGCTCTTTCTATTTTGGCGACACGACAACAAGAGATGTCGAAAGTGTTCTTTTAAGATCTTCAAAGGCGCGCTGAGCTTCTTCCGTCCACTCGAATTTTTCTGATTTCCTCATGAGGGTGTAGAATGGTAATGCTTTTTCTCCTCACCTTGCAATAAAACGGCTGAGTGCCGCTACTCGCCCTGCCAGTTGTTGTACGCCATGCAGATTTGTTGGCTTCTTCATTGTGAGGATTGCTTGTGTTTTTTTGGGATTAGCCTCGATTCCCCTGGCTGGTACCAAATATCTGAGGAGTTGCCCTGCCGGGACTCCAAAGGAACATTTCTTCAGGTTCAATTTGATGCTAAACTTGTCAAGATTTTTGAATGTTTCCTCGAGATCCTTGATCGGCGCAGATCCTTGACCTATTGTGACTATGACGTCATCGATATACACTTGCACATTTTTGACTATTTGGCTGGCCAGACATTTCTGCATCATCAGCTGATATGTTGCCTCGGCGTTCTTAAGGCCAAAAGGCATTTTTGTGTAGCAGAATACACCATAGGGCGTAATAAACGCCGTTTTCTCCTGATCTTCTTCCTTCATCCTAATCTGGTGGTATCCTAAGTAAGCGTCCCAGAAATAAACACGTTCGCATCCCGCAGTTGCATCGCTTATTTGGTCGATTCGCGGTAATGGGAAGTGATATTTTGGGAAATGTTTGTTCAACACAGTAAAGTCGATGCACATCCGAAGTTCTGTGGTGTTTTTGTTTGGAACACATACTGGGTTTGCAAGCCAGTCTGATTTCGTTAGTTCTTTGATAAAATTGGCATCAGTTAGGCGATGGAGCTCCTTTCCAATGGCCTTGCGCTTTGGCTCTACGAAGCATCGAAGCGGTTGTTTTACTGGCTTCGCCTTTGGATCTAAATTTAACGCGTGCTCAGTGAGTTCGCTGGGAATTCCAGGCATGTCAGAAGGTAGCCATGCAAAAATCTCCCGGTGCTCATGGAGGAACTCGATGAGCGCTCTTTCCTATGAGGGATCAAGGTTAGAAGCCACGAATGTTGTTTTCGTCGGGTCAGCAGGGTGGATATGTACTTCTTTTGTATCTTTTGCCGTGGCAAAAGCTTGATCGGGATTGACATGTGTTACTTCCAGAGGTTGTGCGTTTGTTGAAGTTCTTAGTTGTTCAAACTCCGTTGCCATCCCGAAGGATTCGGAAATTTTGTTGAACTCCCGACCACAACTGTCAGCACGTGTGAAGCTTCCTTGTACCGTGATAATACCCTTTGGAGCTGGAATTTTCATCACTAAGTATGCATAATGCGGCACTGCCATAAACCGTGCGAAGGCTGGTCGTCCCAGGATTGCATGATATTGTGATGGCCAATCCATGACTTCGAATTCGAGTTTTTCTCGCTAGAAATTTATCTTGGAACCAAAAACAACGTCAAGAAATACTTTGCCTAAAGGAATTTCGGATTTACCCGGTACTATTTCTGTGGAGAGATGTTTCTGTTGGCGCGAGATTATCCAGGGGTAGCCTATTTTTCTCTGTGTTTTTGCGTAGATCAGATTTATGCTACCTCCTGCATCCATGAAGACCTTGCTCATATCGAACCCGCTGATTTGTGCTTCGACTATCAAAGCTGAGTGACCCGGTCGTGGGACCTGAAGTGGGTGATCGGCTCTGCTGAATGTGATTTCTTGCTCTGACCAATGGAGATATCCGGTTGTGGTTGATGTTGCTGTCTCCACCATATTGATTTGCCTTGTGATGAGCTTCTGAATTCTATTGGATGGGTGTCCTTTCTGAATCATGGACATTGCCCCTTTTGACATGGGGTACTCGTTGCTTTGATCGTTGTTGTTTTGTGGTGGCATCGTTGGTGGTGGTGGTGGTGCACCGATGGCTAGTGTAACAGGCGTGGATGCGTATCCTCGATTTGCCGCTTTGGTTGCCTTTCCATTACATAGCTCTTGCATCTTAAGGAACGTTCGACAGTCTTTCATAAGATGGTTGGATTGTCGCATGCCTGCTGATTCGATGTAAAAATGCATATTACAGGGTCATTCCAACATTTGCATTGCGGACATAGGTGGGTCTCGTGCTCTTGGCTGGTACCGCTGCGTGGACTGGCTGCCACCGACGTCATCCCTGTTCTGGCGGTATCTGTTGTTGTGTTCATTGCTTCTGTTGTTACATTATCCCGAAAAACCTGTTGCGACATAACTTGGTCCCATGTTTCCATCGTTATTCCTTCTTCTTCTATCATTGCCGTTCTTATCCATGTCTTCTTCGGGTGATCACGCGCATTTATTATGTAGCATGTCCTCCCCATCATCCCAACCGATTTGCTATTTCCATTAGCTGGGAAATTGTTTTGGGTTTGACTCGTCCCAGTTATTCTATGAATTCTTGGCGACGGAGGCCGTCTTTGAAGGTGTCGATGGCACTTTCGTCGGATATGGACTCAGCTGAGTTTTTAATGATATTCCATTGTTGGATGAATGCTCTTATGGACTCCCTAGATTTTTGATTGCACGCTCGTAGCTTCTCCAAGGATGCTGGTCGCTTAAACATGGATTAGAAATGCCGGATGAACTTGTCTTCCAGGTCAATCCAGCTACCGATGGAATCTTCGGGCAACTTCCTGAGCCACGATCTTGCAGCACCGGTGAGATGTAGTTGTAGGCTTTGCATTGTGGTAGTTGTGGAGCCACCCTATAATTTGACAGCGCCCAAATAGTGTTCTAACCAAGCCTCAGGTTCTTAGAGTCCATCGTACTTGTGGCAGTCGTGTGGAAGTTTGAAGTCCTTGGATACTAAGGCCTTGTGAATCCTCTGTGTGAAACAGCTAGCCCCGCATAGCTTGTTATCGTCTTCGTCGTATCCATCCTGATATCGTCAGCTACGGCCTTCATCTCTAGATCCACTGCCCCTTTGTTGGGTGTTGTAGTTTCTTGTATTGCTTCACGGCTCGGATCCTATGAGATGCGCCTGGTGTGGTGATCGAGATTGTCAGGTGTGTCCCTACTTGCTGAGGGCTGTTGTGATGGTGTGGGGATCTTTCGGGTTGACGTGTGATTCCTCGTTCTGCTTTCGCGAGCGAGGCTCCTACCATGCCAAGGTTCATCGGGGCGGAGGGGTGAAGGGCCGTGATGACCCACAACTATAGGGGGTGTGTCGCAGTATTTTCGATAAGTAAGAGTGTCGCACCCAACGAGGAGTAGTAGGTGTTTACGAGTGGCTTAAAGCAGGAATTCTATGTAAATACTTAGCAAACGGATTTTTAGGGGTTTTTGATAATGCAGATAATTAAAGTACGAGTAAATAAAACACAATAAAAATAGATGCAGCAAGTGGCCCAATCCTTTCTTTAGCAAAGGACAAGCCGGTTGTATTACTTAAGATGACCAAACGTTCTCGAGGACACATGGGAATATTGTCAAGTGCTTTCGCTTCATATAGTTGATTAATCTTCTTTTAGTTCGATAAGTGTTGTGTGGGTGAACCTGTGATAATGTACTAACATTCCTAGGACTAATACATACTTGTGATTAAACCCCTTGCAAGCATCCACAAGTACAAGAAAGTAATTAAGATAAAAAACCTAACCACTTCTTTAAACTCTGAGATCCTACACTCCCTTGTGCAAAGGTTTCCTAACGGGGGTTCAGGTTTCTCTCACTCCGGCAACCCCTGCGATTAGTAGCCAAATACACAATGCATTCTCCTAGGACCATAAAGGTGAAGTGTCATATAGTCGACGTTCACATGACACCACTAGAAGAATAACACCACAACTTAAATAACAAACTATTGAATCTTTCTCATCACAATTCCACTACTAACAACATGACTTCTCCCATGTCCTCAAGAACTAAACGAACTACTCACGAGACATCATATGGATCAATATCAGAGATGAAATAATGATAAGTAACAATCTGAACATGAATGATAATTCAATGGTTCCACTCAATAGCATCAACTACAACAAGTAATCAACACCGGGAAAGTTTCCCCTAAGAACTATGCAAGATTCAACCCAATTGTTACAGCGGTATGGAGTGGTGATGATGGTGCTGGTGGAGATGATGATGGAAATGATGATGATGATCCCGATGAAGTCCATCTTGATGGTGGTGTTGATGGCAACGATCTCCCCTCTCCGGGAAGGAATTTCCCTGGCAGATTTTCTGCCTGCTGGAGAGCTCTTTCTTTCTCCGTAGTTTTCCGCCCCGCAGAGGCGGCATAATCTTTCTATGGTTGATTCCCGAGTCTTAGGGTTTCGTGGGGATAATATACGCCAAAGAGGAGAGCTGGAGGTGGGCCAGGGTGGCCACACCACCTGGTGGCGTGGCCAGGGGTGGCCCGTGCTAGGGGGTGGTGTGGCCCCCCTATGGCCCAACTCCACTCCCCCTTCTGGCATCCTTCATCTTCTAGAAAAATAGGATTTTCCATGAAATTTCTGGAATTTTTTGATCTTCGCGAATTTTTCGCCTCCAAACAGTGCCTTTTCCATCAGAATCCTGACTTCAGCGGTCTATCCTCCAAAAGTCATCAGCCATGCATAAACAGATGAAATAACATGTGTATCATCTCTTAAAATGAAATATATCAATGAATAATAGTAAATTATGATATAGAATAGTGATACAAATGGACGTATCAACTCCCCCAAGCTTAGACTTCGCTTGTCCCCAAGCGAAAACTAAGCTCAATAAACATGACGTCAGGTTTATGGAGTGAAGTGTCGATAAAAGAATACGGACAAGAAGCATCACATTCATCAATACATAAATCATAATAGAAGACAACTCACTATTATATAACTTAACTTGCAATAAGTAAAGGAAACACAATAAAGATACACAAAGTAAATCATAATTGGTAATGGCAAACTTTGCTCTTGGTCAAAGAATAGTTAACAATTTGCATGAGTTCAATCATAAAGGGGTTTTCAATGATAGCTATCAAAGTAATAATCACTAAGATAAGAGCAATGTGCAAAACAAGGAACATAAGAAACATCATTGAATAAACCATCATATGAATGAATGAAACACAACAACTCAAAATACTTGTTGTGATAGAAAGGAATAGGTTTACTGACTCAACTAGAAAGTAAAAGATATGCCCTTCGCAGAGGGAAGCAGGGATTCAAGTCTCATAAAGAGCTTCCAAAAATTATTGTACTTATTAGCTTTCAACTCTCATTGCCCCTATCATAAGCATCTTGAAGTGATTAAGGTTAAAGTGAATAAACTATGGAGTATATGCTTGACAAAGTATAAGTTGACAATCTCATGTCCCTTGAATACGAGGGCCGCTCCTCATGCTAAGTTATTGTCATAGTAAGTACATGTGTATCATAGAGAACCGCCAACGGGGTACCCCTTGCACATGATACAGGAGCTATCCCATAATCAAAATGACAAGGCAAGCAGACAATGAGCATCTCAGCAATCTTCTTATTTACCATGGGAAAATGGTGCTTTTTTCTCTCTTTCTTCTTTTCTCATCTCTTTTTTTTCCTTTTTCTCAATCTCAATCTCTATCTGTTCTTTTATAAGAAGAATGCTTCATAGATTGCTCACTATGGTGATGCTGCAAGTTTTTGCCATGATTAGGCATGGCTTAGGCTAGCGTCCCAGGCGTTTCTCTAACACACATACATAACTCCATGGACTTACAAGCTCCCCTTTCATTTCACATCGACGACATCCATAAACAAAAGAGCATGATATCAACTGGGTACAATGTACAAGTGCAATGTTGAAAGCGTTCCCCATTACGGTATGGTTCTGCTAATCCCAACGTATAAGCGCAAGCATATACAACATACATGACACAATGGTTCAAGTTTATTAGGGGAAAGAAAAGTATAGTGTGCCATCAAGTTCGTGAGAGCTTTAGTCACTAATTTTCACATAACAAGTTTAATTCGGAAGGTAGATAAAAACATGAATTTATTTGGAATAGAAATTGTGTTAATAGGTAGATATGGTGGACACAAATGGCATAGGTTTTGGTTTAAGGATTGGATGCACGAGAAGCATTCCTCTCAGTACAGGTTTTAGGCTAGCAAGACTGGGTAGCAAGCATAACAGTTGAAGGAAACAAACAAACATACAAGTGATAAAAACAAACATGCAATCTTCCTTGGAAGCACAAAGGATCTTAACTAGAGAATACTAAGATTATGAGCAAATCAAGAAAGATGATGGAATTATATTTTTAAGAGTACTTTTATATTTTTCATTCAATTCTCATAATAGTGTTGCTACTGACCGAGCCAGGTTTGCCAATACCAACTAAATCTACTTAATGATCCCGAAGTGGTACCATTACTATCAATAAGATCAATCATATAACTGAAATTGAAAAGTAAAATAAAATATGCAAAAGAGTAAATGATAGAACTTCTCATTAATATTCCATAACGGCAACTCACACCAAGGGATACATAGATAACTAACGAGAGGGGGGACACTTCCATAATGCAAACCATCCTACATGATAACTTCTCTATTCATGATATGACTCTACTAAAAAGGTAAAAAGATAAAAGATTGTGATATGATACCGCGACACTCCCCCAAGCTTGGAAAGAACCCAGGGGATGCCAAACCTGATGACGAATTACTCCTTCGGTGGTGGTATTCTCTCGATGAGCTTTTCAATCAATTTCCTCAAATCCTCAATCTCGAAGGTGAGAGTACGAATCAACTCCGAGTTGTGCTCAGTGCGATTCATGATCATGTCGGGCTGTGAATCCCAGCTCTTGCGATTCTTTCCCCACTCTTCCTCCTTGAAGTCTTCTTTTCCTGCATGGTTAGAACGGGGCATATCCCAATTGGAGGGTAGTTTCTCCTTTGGCATATTCTGGAATTGATGCTCATGGATAAGGGTATGGAAGGGATTCTTGGTGCGTGGAGAAGGTGACCTTGAAGTCAAGCAATGACGCGGAGTCTTCCCTCTAGTGGACATCCGTGCAGTCCTTTTGAACCTGGTAGGGTTTGCCACCACTCCAATGCTCACAATGGTGGTGCTAGTGTGCGGATGCTGGTCTTCCTTTGCCTCCTCTTCAACTTCACTATCGATCTCCTCCTCCTGACCAGAGTCTTGGAGATCCTCCTCTGCAGGTTCCTTGCCCTTATCGTTGGCGGAGACCATTGTGCTTCTAAACTTTAAGAATAGTTCCTAGCAGAAACAAATCAAAACGAAAACATGACGAGAGCACGATATACGAACCTCAGGGGGTCCGGGTGATTATATATTACAATTTTTTACAACAAAAGGAAAGTACTGGGAGAAAACAGATTGGAGACGGGCTCCTAGGTGACCACAGCCCTTGGAGAATATCATTTTGTGGCCCGAAAGTTGGGGTGTCTAGGCAACGCGGTACCCAAGTTCCCTGAAATCAGCCAGGATGACTATAGATGGTGTGCCAAATACTCAGATGGTCTTTTTCGGCATCAACTTTACGTTTCAATACAAAAAATCAGGCTAATGGGCGTCAAGTTGGGCCCCCTGTCAGTTCTCGCCGTTATGTCGCTCCCGTCGCTTAGGCAGGGTGGCTCTCACGTAGGCTTGCAGCGTTGGCACATTGGATAGGACAACACCCCCTGCCTACCCCCTGCCCAGTGTATTGCCGTGACAAAACAGGGCACATGTATCGGCGTTATAATTATTTTTTGTTTACTCAGAAGCTGGAATGGCCACCACCACGCGTCTCTCCTTGGACTTCCGTCCCCGCGTTAACCGCTACCTTAAAAGCACATTGACGGTTCCACCATTCCCCTGCCTCGCAGAACCCACTCGTCTTCTTCCTGTCATCTGTCTTCTTCCCGTCTTCTCCTTGCCGCCATGGAAGGTCGTCGCACTCTAGAGACAAGCTTCACTACCCATGACAATAAGAAGATAGACGTTGTCTACACCAATGAGGAGGAGATAGTGGTGCATGTCATGGGGATGTATGAGGGTTGGCTTGGGATAGATGAGGAAAAGTTTGTGGGATTGGACTTCGAGTACACCCCGGAGCACCCATATGAAGGGCGTGAAGTCGCCGTCGTTCAACTGGCCATGCGGAAACACGTCCTCGTCTACCACGTCTCCCGGTTTGTAGATCTGCTCTCTGTAGCTAACTGCTTTTAGGGTTTTCTCCTTATGTTCTTTATCCACTTGCTCATCTTGCAACTACTGGATTTTATTTAGGACCAAATAAATTATGACAAGACAATGTTGAGAGTCTTGATCTTGCATCTACTAAACTTTTCAAAATTATATTCAAATGATGATCTTGCATTGAAAAAATATTTGTAGTTACAAATTTTGGTGATGAAAAACTACATACTTTCAGGACTGACAGGAATTGTCCGGCGCTGCGCCAGTTCCTTGTAGAAAAGGGAATTGTTTTCTGCACTGTCGACAAAACAACTGATTTTTCGAAATTTTATCAAGAGGGAATTATAATTCCTGCGCACAACTGGATCGATATTCAGAGTCTTGTCAAGATCCTAGGGGGCTCGAGGAAGGATGGAATGGCATGACTCGCAACTAGAATCCTCGATTAGTTGTACGACAAAATAAAGGAAAATTTCCCTACGGATAGGCACAATTTCTGGGACGAGTGGCCGTTATCTAATATAAACCTGAAGTATGCAGCCATGGATGCTTACGTGACCTACCAGCTGTATAAGAAGATCCATTTTTTTCTACGTTACCTCGTGTTTTTCCCTATTTGCAAGAGGGAAGACGAGCTTAGGGGAGCCCTTTGTAGAAAATACAGAATAGCTGAGTTTGAAGCTGCATATGCAAAGAAAATGGCTGCATCTGAAGAAGCTGACAAAGAGGCTGCAGAAGAAGCTGAAAGAGAGATTGTAGCTGAAGCAGAAGCAGCTGACAGAGAGGCTGCAGCTGAAGCAGCAAATAGAGAGGCAACATCTTCTAGCGGCAACAAGCAGGCCTGTGATGCACCGCTAATTGTGCCGCAGGACGCTGAAGATAGGGAAGCCAACTCAGATCCCAGGTGGGACGAAGCATTTCGTGAGCTCTGGAGTACCTGGAATGGTCGCAGTTGGTTGCCTAGGAACGATGGCAAGCGCCTCAAGTGGTCTGATGAGAAGTGAATTAAATTTTACTTGTTGGTGTTATGTTTCTATTTTGTGGAACTCATTAGCTTGTCAAGATGTCTAGCGCCTCAAGTGATAGTAGTAAAATAAATTTAACCCTCTTTGTGTTATGCTTATGTATGTGTCTTGTAGCTTGTCAAGATGGTAGCTCGTTAACTGGCAGTTTGAAAGAGTGCCCTTTTCCTCTCTCGCTAAACATATATGTTTCATTTTGCCCAAATTGATAGCAAATCTAGAGAAGATTCTCACTTCGATAATTTGTTCCCTTTTAGACCTCTTTTTGCCTCCGGTCAGGTAGCAAATCTAGAGCAGCAAATCACACTAGGCAGAATACATTCATTCAGAAAACAAAACAAATGTAGATATAGCTGTGCGCAGGTAAATAGGATATAGCGATAGAAAGTAGGTTCCTTAATGAGGTTCGATGCATTCAGCTAAAAATAGGATATAGCTAGAAAGAAGCTGCTTAGCAGCAGCAGCCGCCGCAGCTACAGGCACATCCTGCCAGCGCCCGCGCCCCCGTCCCCTTCCTCCGGCGCTTCCTCCACTTCTTGCTACCCAGTCCCTTGATCTTGGGGGCCTTGGGCTTGATTGGAGGCATGCGACCCTCTTTGATGGCCACCCGCTAGAGGTTTCGGAGGTGAATGCCGAGAGCCCAGTGTTCAGCAATGTAGGCGTTGATGTTCATGGTCTCGCGCTCGCCTCCTTCGTGGATGCCGGTGCCCGGGGCCTCTGCATGCTTCAGTAAGGAGTTGAAGTCGATGCCAGCGAGACTCACCAAGCCGAAGGCAATCCCCTTGCAGAAGGGGCAGCGCCGGGAGCCGCCCCTGAAGAAGGCGTCGTACTGGCCAGCCTGCAGCCTCCTCAGCACCTGACAAGTCTTGGTGTGGATGGAATCGTCATCGCTGCAGACGTCGCTGCCGGAAACCTATTGGAAGAAAAGGAAAATGGGGGAGTAGATGATGTAAGAAGACCAAGCAATCGAAATGCGAATAAGAGAATCCTAATAAACCAAGATCTAGCATCCAATGATGGGAATGGTAGAAGAACCAGGGAGGGGAGTAAACCCTAGTTACCTCTGACCATGGGTCGTCGATGGCGGTGTCGTAGGGGTTCAGCAGAGCGATGTACTTATCTGGATCATACGTTCCCAAGAAGTGCTTGATATTCTTGTGACCGACGGGGGCCTCCTTGCCGCAGGGGGGCTCCTCTTCGGTGGCCCCATCGGTAGCGGGGATGGGGGCCTGGACGAGAACGGCAGCTGCCATCGATGGCTCGACTAGGGCCTGGACAGGGACGGCGGCTGCTTTCAACGCGTCGAGTAGGGCCGGCGAGGAGACGGGGGCCTCCTCGCCGGCGGCCTTGGAGGCAACGATGGCCGCCTTATCCTCCTCCGCCATCGCGGTGCGGACAGGGTATTCTCGGGAGTTTGCGGGTGCTGGTGGGATAGTGGAGAGGGTTGCATGGGGAGAGTGAGCGAGAGTGAGAGTGGGTGTGCGAAGAGGGGCTCTATAGTTAAGGTGGATGGAAGCAAGGCACGTTTCGTTGCGCCACCGTGCAACGCGCCACGCAGTCTACTGCACTGTGCACCGCGACACGCGCACGGTACGTCATGTTTTTTCCCGGGCCATGCATGGCAATTCTGTATTGAGCCACATGCAAAGGGCATATACACAATTTCTATGTACGAAGTTTGTCACGGCCCTAAAATTGGCGATACTTAAAAGTGGAAATGTAGAGGGGAAGGTAGGTGGCTGTACGACGATATTTGTGGGGTTGTGCTAGATCGGGTAGAGGGGTGTGTTGATGGCTGCGAGGGACTCGATGAAGATGGAGACGTTAGGTCTCGTCGATCTCAGCTCTTCGGCCTCCGGCTAGCGCGTGCGAGCTTCTTACGGTGGGGCCCAGTTTGAAGTGAGATTGAGAGCCGCTGCGTAAAAAATGGGATATGTCTTATTAAAATCAAGTGGCAATAAATTGCAGCTGTCCATCGACGACCATGCACTCGATGACGCATGTATTGTGGCGTATTAGTAGCAGCAGTAGGCTTTTCAGACTTGATTACACATGACATGACCGCTCGACGACTTTTTCAATGGACGGCTTCGTGTTCATTCTTATAGAAGTCTCGTTGAGGGAGACGTCTGTGATGTCTCACGCTGTACTATGAATGGCATGACGTGTGCAACGATCATCGTTGCATCGCACAGAATCAACTGTTGCTGCGCACGATCCGCGTGACAACTGTGATAACCAATCAGGGAGTAGCACACAAAGTGAGCACAGGTTTGGGCTTCTACGAAAGATAGAGAGAGGGGGCAAAACTGAGTAGTGTCAAAAAATCAAGGGCAAAACTGAGTAGTATAAAAATGGAAAGTGAGTGTCGTGTACAATGAAATACATGGATCAACCAATGGCATTGCATGTCAGTTCTTCTCACAAACCACATAGGGATACACCAGTGTCATTCCATGTGTGTTCTTTCCATGAACCACACCTAGTGTGATTGTATGTCTGTGCTTTCCACAAACCACATATGGATACACTAGTGTCATTGCATGTCTGTTCTTTTCATGAACCACACCCAGTGTCATTGCATGTGTGTTCCTCTAAACAAACCACACATGGATCCACCTAGTGTGATTGCATGTGTGTTCTTCTCACAAACCACACATGGATTCACCAGTGTCATTGCATGTGTGTTCTTTTCATGAACCACAGCTAGAGTCATTGCATGTGTGTTCTTCTAAACAAACCACATAAGTATCCACCAGTGTCATTGGATGTGTGTTCTTCTCATGAGCCACACCCAGTATCATTGAATGTGTGTTCTTCTCATGAACCACACATGGATCCACCAGTGTCATTGCATGTGTGTTGTTTTCATGAACCACAGCTAGAGTGATTGGATGTGTGTTCTTCTCACGAACCACACCTAGTGTGATTGCATGTCTGTTCTTTCCACAAACCACACATGGATCCACCTAGTGTGATTGCATGTCTGTTCTTTTCACAAACCACACATGCATCCACCAGTGTCATTGCATGTATGTTCTTCTCACAAACCACACATGGATCCACCAGTGTTATTGCATGTGTGTTCTTTTCATGAACCACAGCTAGAGTCATTGCATGTCTGTTCTTTCCACAAACCACACAAGGATCCACCTAGTGTGATTGGATGTCTATTCTTCTCATGAACCTCACCTAGTGTCATTGCATGTCTATTCTTCTAAACAAACCACACATGGATCCACCTAGTGTGATTGCATGTCTGTTCTTTTCACAAACCACACATGGATCCACTAGTGCCATTACATGTGTGTTCTTTTCATGAACCTCAACTAGTGTCATTGCATGTGTGTTCTTCTAAACAAGCCACACATGGATCCACCCAGTGTCATTGCATGTATGTTCCTCTAAACAAACCACACATGGATCCACCCAATGTCATTGCATGTCTGTTCCTCTAAAAAAACCACACATGGATCCACCTAGTGTGATTAAATGTCTGTTCTTTTCACAAACCACACATGGATCCACCAATACCATTGCATGCGTGTTCTTTTCATGAACCACAACAAGATTCATTGCATGTGTGTTCTTCTAAACAAACCACACATTTATCCAGCCAGTGTGATTGCATGTCTGTTCTTTTCACAAACCACACATGGATCCACCTAGTGTGATTGCATGTCTGTTCTTTTCACAAACCACACATGGATCCACCAGTGTCATTGCATGTCTGTTTTTTCCACAAACCACACATGGATCCACCTAGTGTGATTACATGTATGTTCTTCTCATGAACCACACCCAGTGGCATTGCATGTCTGTTCCTCTAAACAAACGACACATGGATCCACCTAGTGTGATTGCATGTCTGTTCTTTTCACAAACCGCACATGGATCCACCAGTGTCATTGCATGTGTGTTCTTCTAAACAAACCACACATGGATCCACCTAGTGTCATTGCATGTCTGTTCCTCTAAACAAACCACACATGGATCCACCTAGTGTGATTGCATGTCTGTTCTTTTCACAAACCACACATGGATCCACCAGTGTCATTGCATCTATGTTATTTTCATGAACCACAACTAGAGTCATTGCATGTCTGTTCTTCTAAACAAACCACACATGGATCCACCCAGTGTCATTGCATGTATGTTTCTCTAAACAAACCACACATGGATCCACGTAGTGTGATTGCATGTCTGTTCTTTTCACAAACACACATGGATCAACTAGTGTCATTGCGTGTGTGTTCTTTTCATGAACCACAACTAGAGTCATTGCATGTGTGTTCTTTTAAACGAACCACACATGGATGCACCTAGTGTGATTGCTTGTTTGTTCTTTTCACAAACCACACATGGATCCACCTAGTGTGATTGCATGTCTGTTCTTTTCACAAACCACACATGGATCCACCAGTGTCATTTGATACGTCCATTTTGCATCACTATTCTATGTCTTAATTCACTATTATTCATTGATATATTTCATATTGAGAGGTGATACTTATGTTATTTCAGGTGTTTTTGCATGGTTAATGACTTTTTGAACATGGACCGCTGCAGTCAGGATTCTGATGGAAAAGGTGCTGTTTGGAGGCAAAATTCGCGAAGATCAGAAAATCCGGGAAAATATACGGAAAATCCTATTTTTATAGAATACTAAGGATGCCAGAAGACGGAGTGGAGATGGGCCACAGGGGGCCCACACCACCCCCTGGCGCGGGCAGCCCTAGGCCGCGCCGGGAGGTGGTGTGGCCACCCTGGCCCACTCCAGCCTCCCCCCTCTGGCGTATATCATCCTCCCAAAACCCTAGGACTTGGGGAGCGACCATACAAAGATTCCACTGCCTTTGCGGGGCGGAAAACAACGAGAGAGAAAGATCTCTCCGGCAGACAGATTTATGCTGGGGGAATTCCTTCCCGGAGAGGGGAGATCGTCACCATCAAAATCACCATCAAGCTGGACTTCATCGGGATCATCATCATCATCACCACCACCATCATCACCATCAGCACCCTCATCACCATCTCCATATTGATGTAACAATTGGTTGAATCTTGCATTAGTTCACACGGGAAACTTTCCCGGTGTTGATTACTCTTTGTACTTGATGCTATTGAGTGAGCCATTGAATTATTGTTTATGTTCAGATTGTTATACATCATTATTCCATCTCTGATCATGATCCATATGATGTCTTGTGAGTAGTTCGTTTTGTTCCCAAGGACATGGGATAAGTCTTGTTGTTAGTAATGGAGTTGTGTTGAGAAAGATTCAATAGATTGTTATTTAAGTTGTGGTGTACTTCTTCTAGTGGTGTCATGTGAACATCGACTACATGACACTTCACCTATATGGGCCTAGGGGAATGCATTGTGTATTTGTCTACTAATCGTAGGGGTTGCCGGAGTGACAGAAACCTGAACCCCCGTTAGGAAACCATTGCACAAGGGATGTAAGGTTCTTAGAGTTTAAAGCTGTGGTTAGGTTTCTACCTGAATTACTTTCTTGTACTTACGGATGTTTGCAAGGGGTATAATCACAAGTATGTATTAGTCTTGGATGGGCCAGTACTATTGAGGGCAAACCTCTAGGGTGGCCCGATCTTCACGATTCCCTTTCAAATCGAGGATGGGGTGCGGGGAGAGGATGAGAGGATGAAAACGACGAACGCACACATGAAGAACGCGATGAACACACATACACAAAACCACGATACACACCAATATCTCACGCCGGCGGTGACCGGTCCGGCGCAATCCCTAGGATCAGCATCAGGCGGAGGTCTCTCTCTCGAACCGGCATGGCGAGATGGGAGACTCAGTGAGATCTTGACGTCTAGGCAAATGGACACCGATGCCTAGGCCTTGTACAACGCGGAGGCACGATTCAAAGTCCAACGAGTTTTGGGGATATTGGTGCTCCTTGGTCAAGGAGCATGAGGCAAGAATTAGATAGATCCACAATGGGTTTCCACTAATTCCAATATCATGCCTAGGGTTTACAATGGAGGTGGGGGACTATATATAGGCCAACCACAAGTTCAGGGGTAATTCATGCATTAACGTAGACTTCTGGGCGAAGTAGAGGGGTACATGGGCCATAGGGCCCAACTAGGCTCGTAGGCCCATCAATTGGGCCGGATAGTCTGGGTCAGAACGACCGGACAGTACGGGGTGGCCGGACACTCCGGGTAGTGTCCGGGCAGTGTCTGAACTGGCACACAGAATGTCCGAGCCAAGACGGGGCTGGGGTAGGCCAGACACTCCGGCCGATTCACGCCGGACACTCCGGCTGGAGTTGGGCGGACACTCCGGGTCAGTCTGCTTTAGGACAGGTGCAGCTCCTGAGCTCGAGGGTTGACGCGGTGGGGGTTCGTACATGATGATGCACAGGGCAGTCGTATGAAGTAGCACACCATCCAAGGAGGTATCAAATTGGCATGAGGAGAGGAGTGAGTTCACCTTAGCTTGTAGGTGTTTGGCTCGGGCACGAGTCATGGGTCCACTTGGGGGACTCGGTGGTGTAGATGTAGGAGCGTCCGTAGGACGGGCCGCAGCAGCTCCCCCCTTGGGAAAGAGTCGTCCTCGACTCTTCATGGATATCATCTTGAACATCTCCATGGTAGGGTGAGAGATCCTTGACATTGAATGTATTGCTTGCAAGGTACTTGGAGGTCGGTATGTCGATGATCTAGGCGTTGTTGTTGATTCTTTTGAGGACCTTGAAGGGACCATCTCCTCTTGGCTTGAGCTTGGAGGCACGTTCCTTGGGGAAGCGGTCCTTGCTTAGGTGTATCCACACAGGGTCACCTTCTTCAAAGATCATCTCCTTCTTGTCCTTGTTTAACCTTGCAGCTTGGCGAAGGACTTTTTGTTCGATAGTAGCTCTTGTTTCTTCGTGAAGCTTCTTCATAGCTTGTGCGCGCTTCTCGACATCCATGTTTGTGCGCTCATGGAGAGGTAGTGGTAGGATTACGAGCACGGTGAGGGGGTCGAAACCATAGACGATCATGAATGGAATCATCTTGGTTGTTGAGCGCTTTGCTCGGTTGTAGGCGAACTCGGTGTGGGGAATGCATTCCTCCCAATCCTTCAAGTTTTTCTTGATCAACACACGTAGGAGAGTTCCGAGGCTTCGGTTGACAACCTCGATTTGTCCATCTATTTGAGGATGCGGCGCGGATGAAAAGAGGAGCTTGATGCCTAGCTTGGCCATGAGGGTCTTCCATAAGTAGCTCATGAATTTTGACGTCGCGGTCGGAGATGATTGTCCTTCGCACACCGTGAAGACGGACGATTTCCCTGAAAAACAGATTTGCAACATGTGAAGCATCGTCGGTCTTATGGCACGGTATGAAGTGTGCCATTTTGGAAAAACGATCCACAACAACAAATATAGAATCATGACCATGCTTAGATCTATGCAATCCTAACACGAAATCCATGCTAATGTCGGACCAAGGTGTATGAGGAATAGGCAATGGCATATAAAGACCATAGGGATTATCTTGCGACTTAGCTTGAACACATGTCGTGCATCGTTGAACATAGCGCTCCACGTCGCGCTTCATCTTGGGCCAAAAGTAGTGAGTGGAAAGCATGTCCAAAGTCTTGTCACGACCAAAGTGACCCACAAGGCCTCCACCATGGGATTCTTGGAGAAGCAAAAGTTGGAGCGACGATTTCGGAATGCAAAGCTTGTTTTGTTTAAAAAGAAAGCCCTGATGCAAATAGAAATCATCAAATCCTTTGTCAATGGAGCACTTTGCGAAAATTGGTTCAAAGAATAGGTCGGAAGCATACAAAGATTTTATTTCCTCAAGACCCAACACATTGATTTCAAGTATCGTAAGAAGGCTTGTGTGCTTGCGAGACAACGCATCTGCAACTACATTACCTTTTCCCTTCTTATACTTGACTATGTATGGAAAAGACTCCATGAATTCAACCCACTTAGCGTGTCTCCTGCTCAAGTTGGCTTGGCCTTTGAGATATTTCAACGACTCGTGGTCGGAATGTATGATAAATTCCTTGGGCCAAAGGTAGTGTTGCCAAACTTGAAGGACACGAACTAAGCCAAAAAGCTCTTTGTCATAAATCGGATAGTTAAGGCGAGCACCATCAAGTTTCTCGCTCTGGTAGGCTATAGGACGTCTGTTTTCCATAAGGACTCCTCCAATGCCAATACCACTAACATCACACTCTATCTCCAAGGTGTTTGTGAAATCCGGTAAAACAAGGAGAGGTGCTTCGGTGAGCCTCTTTTTGAGTTCGCCAAAAGATTTTTATTGTGCTTTGCCCCACACGAAGGTGACATTCTTTTTGGTCAATTCATTAAGAGGACACGCAATGGTTGAAAAGTCTTTCACAAAGCAACGATAGAAACCAGACAACCCATGAAAACTTCGGAGTTCACTCACATTTGTTGGGATGGGCCAATCTCATATGTCCTGTACCTTGGAAACATCAACTTCAATTCCCTTCGAAGAAATGACAAATCCAAGAAAAATCAACTTGTCTTTAGCAAAAGTGCACTTGGGAAGATTAGCATAAAGCTTTTCATGTCGAAGTATTTGCAAAACTTCCTTGACATGTGTTATATGGTCCTCAAGTGATTTGCTATAAACAAGAATATCATCAAAATAGACAACAACACTTTTTCCAATGAGAGAATGCAAAATATGATTCATGAGGCGCATGAAGGTGGATGGGGCATTAGATAAAGCAAAGGGCATAACCAACCATTCATAGAGACCAATTTTGGTCTTGAAGGTGGTTTTCCACTCATCACCTTCAGCCATGCGTATTTGATGGTAACCACTATGAAGATCACTTTTCGAAAAAATAGTGGCTCCACACAACTCATCAAGCATGTCATCGAGACGTGGTATGGGATGTCGATAACGCACGGTGATAGCATTGATAGGACGGCAGTCCATGCATAACCGTAACGTATCATCCATTTTTGGAACAAGTATCACGGGTATGGCAATTGGACTAGTGCTAACTTGGATCAAACCTTTGGAGACGAGTTTGTTGATTTAACGTTCAATCTCCTTTGTCTCCTCCGGGTTTGTGCGGTAAGCGGCGTGGTTGGGAAGTGGTGTACCGGGGATGAGGTCAATGCGATGTTTGATGCCGCGAAGAGGAGGTAGTCCATGTGGAAGCTCTTCGGGAAACACATCCTTGAATTCCTGCAAAACATTCATCAAAGATGGAGGAACATTGGTTAATTCATTAGTTCCTTGCCCTAGTCCCTTGCAAAGGAGGACATAGTGCAAGATGGATGGGTTGTTCCGAACATCTCTCATCTCACTTTTAGTGGCAAGGAGAACACTCTTATTTTTTCCACACGAGTTTAGCTTGTGGCTCTCACTCACTATGAGGTGGTTCTCTCTCTCACCGCTCTTCTCACAAGTAGGTGTTGTGCTTTGCGCCCTCGCTAAAGCCTTTGCATTGTCCGCAATTATTTGGCTAGGAGTCATCGGTTGCAAAACACATGTTTTGTTGAGCCATTTGACGGTGTATATATTGGTGCAACCATCATGTTGAGAAGCCTTGTAAAATTGCCATGGTCGACCAAGAAGCATGTGGCAAACTGTCATAGGAACCACATCACACTCCACCGTATCTTTGTAAGGACCAATGGCGAAGGAGACCGATACGGTATGCTTGATCTTCACGGACCCTTGGTCAATTAGCTATTGCACGTGGTAGGGGTGCTTGTGCGGATGGAGGGTGAGGTTGAGCTTCTCACACAACTCGGTGCTAGAAAGGTTGTGGCGACTCCCTCCGTCAATGATCACCTTGATAGATTTGCCATTGATGCTGGCTCGTGTTTGGAAGATATTGGAGCATTGGTCTTCATGCTCTTGTGCTTGAGTGGTCAAGATCCTTGTGACGACAAGCGATGGACTTTCGTCATGTTCACACATGAGGAGTTCTTGATCATCTTCCACTCGTTGCCTTGCCATTGCTTCCTTGACACGGGCATCAAACTCATCTTCACTCAAGTACTCTTCATCACCATTGTCATGAATGAACAAGACTTTCTTGTTTCCACATTCGGCCAACTTGTGTCCTTTACCTCCAAACTTGTAGCATTCACCATTGAAAGGTGTATCACTCTTTGCTTGCTTGCCACATGGGGGAAATTTTCCTTGAGTAAGTGTGGGCTTGAAGGAAGGCTTGGAGGTACTTGAGGAGCTTCCATTGAAAGTTGTTGGTGTAGCGGTTTAAGCTTACTTGTCGGTGAAGTATGTCTTGGGCTTGTTGTACTTGATATCCTCTTGCACTTGACGTTCAGCCTTTGTTGCGATGTGCACAAGCTCAACCATGGTGTTGTATGTTTGGAACTCGACGATGCGTTTGATTGGGTGATTCAAGCCAATAAGGAAACGTCCCATTGTTTGCTCCATGCTTTCATCAATGTTGGCACGAATCAAGTTGAGTTCCATTTCCTTGAAGTACTCTTCCACGGTCTTTGTCCCTTGACGAAGCGCTTGAAGGTTGTTGAAGAGGTCACACGTGTAGTGCGCGGGGACAAACCGAGATCTCATGTGAGCCTTCATGTCATGCCAAGTTGTGATTGGTGGTTCTTGTCTTGCATCACGAGCAACTTGAACTTGTTCCCACCAAAGGTTGGCGTAATCATCAAACTCAAGCGAATCCATGGCGACCATCTTCTCATTGCTATAGTTGTGCATGCAGAAGATCTTGTCGACTTTGAGTGCCCACGAGAGGTATTCTTTGGGGTCATTAGATCCGCTGAACTTGCGCATCGTGAACTTGAGCTTGCCAAAAGTTTCTTCATCATTGTAGTCATTGCGACGAGCTTGGTGACCTTGTTGATGATCTTGTAGTTGGGGAGGTGGAACTTGGTTCTCGCGTCCTTGTTGCGGAGCTTGCTCTTGATCTTTTTGTGGAGGAGCTTGCTCTTGCTCTTGGCACAGTTGTTGACGTGGTTGAGGCGCTTGGGCCTCAAGGTGGCGCGGGTGTGAAGCCTCTTGACGTGGTTGATGACGAAGAGGAGGCTCGTTCCTCGGTTGATGATGTTGGTTAGGCACATGGGCCTCACGGCGAAGAACATGGTCATGAGCCTCTTGACGTGGTAGCCGTCGCTCAACTTGTATCACTTGACGCTCCAAGTTTTGTTGAGGTGGAGGATGCGCCTCATGATGACCATGGTGACGGTGCGTATGTTCATGACGTTGATGACGAGGAGGAGGATCTTGGAGAGCTTCACTTTGATGACGAGCTTGATTCTCCAAATTGGAGTCATCACTTGTTGTGTCAAGTATGTGGCGCGGTCGATGGTGGTAGACTTATAGTTGCGCTTGCGGTTCCTCTTGTGGTTGCTCTTGTTGGATCACTAGTGCCCTTGCGTGATGATGGTGTGCTTCTTGCCTTGCTCGTGGCCTTGAAGAGAGGTCACCATCATAGCTTGACGTTGCGGCGTGCCGTGGGGAAGGTACATAGTTCGAAGAGGTTCCATCTTCAACCACGGGGGCATCATTGCGTCTTGGAGCACTTGGTTGAAGATCTTGTTGAGGAGGAGCATGACGACGCGATGAGCTTGAAGAGCTTGACGCGCGTGAACGTGGCCTTGTCATTCCGTCAATGAGGCATCGAAGATTGTCATTTGTTTCGGCGATGGAGCGTTGAAGCGCTTCATTTTGGTGGCCGAAGTTGTGATGCATTGCATGCATTTGTCGTTCGAGGCCGTCGAAGCGGTTGTCGATGTTCTTGAACTCGGCTTGCGTCTCGCCAAATTGTTCATCTTGTCACGTCTCAAGGGCTTGGCAATGTTCACGGAACTCTTGGCGGACGATGAAGTGACTTGCATGCGTCATGTACGGACCTTAATCTTCTTCTTGGGGAGGTGGTTGGCTCGACTCACCGTGCCTATCCATCATGCAAGACACACAAGTATTGTATATGGAAGTGGAATATGGTAGTGTTAGTCTTGTACCTCACCTTGGGGATTGCACCAAACTAGAAACCACAAGTGAGAGCTATAAGCGTGCAAAGTGGAATTGCAAAGAAAACTCACACTAACGAAAGAACTAACTCTCAAAAGCTTGTTGGTGGTAGGTTAGGATTGTGGAAAGCCAAAGAACCAACCAAAAGAAAAGGAATAGTCAAAAGTGGGTAAAATCCAACAAAACTCAAGTCAAAGGCAAAGGTCAACAACTTAAAAGGGTGACGAGAACCTACGACTATATACACACACGTGGAGAAAGTTGGGATTGACACGACTATGAAAAAGAGCAAACAAAATGTCCTAACGAAGACTAAGCTCGTTGTCGTGCCAATGCAAGGAGAGACCGTGGCTCGTTTGCAAAGAAGAAAAGTGAGCAACGGATTTGTGCACTTGCCTTGGGCTCTCTTCTTTCTCTCTTGCTTACAAGCTTTGAGACTCTCTTTTGCAAGGGGAGACTATTTTTATTTTGCTTTTTCTTTTTATCTTTTTCTTTCTTTCTTTTTGCTCTCCCTTGATGCTACCTAGTCACACTTGATATTGCTCTTTCACTCTCACTATCCAAGGACAAATGCACAATGCTCAAGCATACACAAGATGAGCCACTCTCATGGGATAGGTACACACAAAGGAAGATGGGGGTTAACAAGGTGACACAAGTTATACCTTCTTTGATGATGAACTTGGCGTCGGTGGTGCGGTATGATGTTCGTGGGCCGTGGTGTCGATGAGCGCGGAAGGTGATGATGCGGAAGCTTGCTGGTAGTTGCTGACATGCACAAGGGACACGAGCAAACAAAGGAGATTATCCAATGCGAAACATGAGGAAAAACTGTCAAAACTAGCATTACAGCCGGATACTCCGGTCTGTCTGGGCCGGACACTCTGCTCTGGCCCGGCTGGACACTCTGGTTGGGCCAGACACTCCGGTCGGGCCGGACACTCCAGTCGATACGAGCCGGACACTCCGGTGCGGGTTTCCTGCTCGTGTTCTTGAGCGGAAATCCTTGCCTTCGGGCCTCAAATCCGCGAAAAACTGGCCAAATCGGGCTGGGAAAATGTAGGATAAAGCTGGAGTAACACCAAAGACAAGGTTTGGTCGGATCAAAACCACAAATAACACTCCAAATCAAGAGATCGATCCAAAGGAAAATATGGGCTGTTTTTTTGGGGATTTTCGAATTTTTGGTGGATAGAAAAAATTTGTGGGGGAATTCGTGAGCAGCGAAGCTCTTGATACATATATGTTGAGGGCAAACCTCTAGGATGGCCCGATCTTTCACGATTCCCTTTCAAATCGAGGATGGGGTGTGGGGAGAGGAGGAGAGGATGAACACGATGAACGCATGCACGAAGAACGCGATGAACACACACACACAAAACCACGATACACACCAATAGCTCACACCGACAGTGACCAGTCCGGCGCAATCCCTAGGATCAGCGTCGGGCGGAGGTCTCTCTCTCTCGAACCGACACGGCGAGATGGGAGCTCGGTGAGATCTTGACGTCTAGGCAAAGGGACACCGATGCCTAGGCCTTGTACATCGCGGAGGCACGATGCAAACTCCAACGAGGTTTGGGGATATTGGTGCTCCTTTGTCAAGGAGCATGATGCAAGAATTAGATAGATCCACAAGGGGTTTCCACTAATTCCAATATCATGCCTAGGGTTTACAATGGAGGTGGGGGACTATATATAGGCCAACCACAAGTTCATCGGTAATTCAGGGATTAACGTAGAGTTCTGGGCGAAGTAGAGGGGTACATGGGTCATAGGGCCCAGCTAGGCTCGCAGGCCCATCACTTGGGCCGGACAGTCCAGGTCGGAACGACCGGACAGTCCGGGGTGGCCGGACACTCCGGGTAGTGTCCGGGCAGTGTCCGAACTGGCACACAGAATGTCCGAGCCCAGACGGGGCTGGGGTAGGCCAGACACTCCGGCCGAGTCGCATCGGACACTCCGGCTGGGACGGACACTCTGGCTGGAGTCGGGTGGACACTCCGGGTCAGTCTGCTTCAGGACAGGTGCAGCTCCTGGGCTCGAGGGTCGACACGGTGGGGGTTCGTACCTGATGATGCACAGAGCAGTCGTATGAAGTAGCACACCATCCAAGGAGGTATCAAATTGGCAAGAGGAGAGGAGTGAGTTCACCTTAGCTTGTAGGAGTTTGGCTCGGGCATGAGTCATGGGTCCACTTGGGGGACTCGATGGTGTAGATGTAGGAGCGTCTGTAGGACGGGCCGCATCAGGTACATTAGCACAGGTTCACCCACACAACACTTAGCAAGCTAGAGAAGATTAATCAACTATATGAAGCGAAAGCACTTGACAGTCTTCCCATGTGTCCTCGAGAACGTTTGGTCATCTGAAGTAATACAACCGACTTGTCCTTTGCTGCATAAAGGATTGGGACACTTGCTGCATTTATTCCTACTGTCTTTTATTTACTCATACTTTGTTTAATTGCTTTATCGAAAACCCCTAAAAATCCGCTTGCTTAGTATTTGCAGAGAATTCCTGATCCATACCACTAGCCAGCACCTTCTGTTCCTCGTTGGGTTCGACACTCTTACTTATCGAAAATACTGCGATACACCCCCTATACTTGTGGGTCATCAAGACTATTTTCTGGCGCCGTTGCCGGGGAGTGAAGCGCTATTGGAGAGTGGAACTGGTAAAGGAAACTTCTATTGTGAGTATTGTTTAATTCTGCTAGTTGCTTTATTTTTGTTATGGACAATTCGCTAAGTTTCTTATTTGGTAATGCTACTACCACTGCTAAGGTAGTAGATAAGCCACCACCTGCTGAGATAACTACGATGTTTTCAAAATACCTACAAGAATTATTGATCATGTTATGGATAACTACTATGTTGGGGATGGAAGTGTCCATCCGGTGATCATTTACTCTTTATACATGAATTATGCAGGTTGTTCAAGTGTGAAGGTATTACTACAGATCAAGTTAAGAAGAAGTTATTCTCATTATCACTAAAAGGAAGAGCTGAGGAATGGTATAAGATGCTGAAGAATGGTCAAGCTCTGGAATGGGAGGAAATAGTGCCTCTCTTCTATTCAAAGTTTTATCCTCCTAGTGAGATTCATAAAGATCGGAATCAAATATACAACTTTTGGCCTCTTGATGGAGAGAGTACAGCTCAAGCTTGGGGGAGATTGAAGTTACTAATGCTCAAATGTCCCATTCATGAGCTCCCCAATAATATTATTATCAACAACTTTTATGCAAGGCTCCCTCTACATGACAAGGATTTATTGGATGCTTCTTGTGCTGGATCATTCACTCGCATGGAAGAAGAAGCTAAATGAGATCTTCTGGACCGTATTCAAGATAATGCTGAAGCTTGGGAGAATGACAAAGGTAGAAAGTCAGGTATAGATTATGATTATGAATGCATTGAATCTTTTATGAGAACTGATGACTTTCAAAATGTTAAAAATGCTTATGGTCTAGACTCTCAACCTATTTCTCCTTATTTTAAGGCTTTTGCTTCCTATATTGAAGTGCCTAAAAAGAAATGGAATAAGTGTCATGAACCTTATAAAGATATTGCTAAGAGTGTTCCTGCAAGAAATACTGAAGTTCATACTGCTAATCATGTCTTACCTGAACCTTACATTAAGAAAATGCCTTTCCCAGTTAAGGTAAAGGAACATTCTATGATAGCTAGTATGGTTAATGAAAGTACAAGTAAAGCTGTTGAACCTGATAAACAAATGGTTTATGAACCAATAATAGCAAGTGTGAAAGACTTTGTTACTAAATATGAAGAAGAGGGACATACTATCCTTTGTAAGGATACCTCTAATATTGTTTCACAAAGTAGTGTTATGAGAGCTAGTATTCCTGTGTTTTCTGTTAGAATAAGTGATCATTGCTACGATGGTCCTTGTGATAGTTATATTGTTAAGTTTATGCATGATACTGAAAGTTACTATGAAAGAGGGAAAAGTGTTCTTATGCATCTCATTAATATCAAGTTTCCTCGTTTTATGCTGAAAGTTTTTATGTTGCACTTCTTTTGCCTTCTTATGCAAGTAGCCTCTGGTTTCAACAGCTTGTTTGTTTACAAAATTCCCTTGCATAGGAAGTGGGTTAGACTTAAATGTGTGTGTTTTTGCTTCTTAATGCTCCCCTTCACTTCAATTCATATTCCTATGTGAGCATCTTCAAAAATATCATGCCCATCTTAATGGCTATAAAGAAAGAGCTTTATGGGAGAGAACCCAATTTCTTTTTTATTTCAGTTTGTTTTTGTTTCTTTGAGTCTTAGAAGTTATTACTTCGGTAATAACAGCTCCTTATCCGTTTTGTTTGGTTTTTGTGTCAAGATCAACCTCTAATGAGAGATAAGTAATATTTGGGGAAGTTGCTATTCCGAAACAGATTTTTGTGCTTCACCGTAAAAAATCGTGTGAGATCTCTGTATCTCGGATTGAGCTGTAATTGTTTGTGCTTCTTCCCCAGGTTGTTATTTAACTTTCATTAGTTTTGCACTTCTTGATTTGAGCAACAGAACATTTTTGAAAAAATTGATTTTTAACTGCTGGTCTGTTTTGACAGATTTAGCCACTCTTGCATTTGCTTCTTTATTCGATTTCCTTTTTGAATTATTTTTGGGTTTTCGGAAGGAGTTGCTACAGTATCTTATGTTTTGATGGTTTTCAGTTGAAGTTGAACTCAAAAGGTTTTATCACTTAACTTATACTAATGTTGCTAATGAGAACTGTGTGAAGTTTTGTGCGAAAGAAATTTCCAGGAAGTGGAGATAATGGTGTAATAAGGAAGAGAAGGGTTTTATGACTCAAGAAATAAGTGTACGAAGATGAAGATACTGATGTTATTCAAGTGGTGACTCTAGAAGAATCTACTAGGACCAAATTCGGAGACCTGCAGAGTCTGTTTTCAAATAGGTAATAGTTCTGGTAAGAAAAGTTCCACGAAAATACAATCCAACTATGTTTTTGCAGTTTTCAGTCAATAAGGGAAGTTACGAAGCGAAAAAGGGACGGAAACAGAGCCAAGGTGGCCCACACCACCCTGTGGTGTGGGCCCACCCCTGGCCGCGGCACCAGGTGGTGAGTCCACCCCGGACTCCGCCTCCAACTCGTTTTCTCCCAGTACCTTCCTTTTGATATGAAACTTCATAATATATAACCCGCCGGATCCCCAGAGGTTTGTATATCGTGTTATCGTCGTCTTTTTGTTTCGATCTGTTTCTGCCAGGACATACTCTTTGAAAACTTAGAAGCACAATGGTGTCCACCAAGGATAAAGGGAAGGAGCCTATGGAGGAAGACCTCCAAGACCCCGGGAAGGAGAAGGAGATCAAGAGTGAAGGTGAAGTGGAGCAAGGCCAACATCCGCACACTGCAACTACCATTGCAAGCATTAGAGTGGTGATGAAATCTGCCAGGGTTAGAAGGACTGCACAGATGCAGACTGGGGGAAAAGCTCCTCGTCATAGTTTGGCTCCACGATCACTTACTCCACACACCAAGAATCCCTTCCATACCTTTATCCATAACCATGCAGGAAAAGAAGACTCCAAGAGGGAAGAATTGAAAAAGAACCACAAGAGCTAGGATCCACAAACTGAAATGATTATGAGTCGTATTGAGCACAACTCGGAGTTGATTCGTACCCTCACCTTCAAGATCGAGGACTAGGGGAAATTGGTCAAGAAGCTCATCAAGATGATACCACCACCACCTAAGGAGTAATTCGTCATCAGGTTTGGCATCCCCTTGGTTTGTTCCAAGCTTGGGGGAGTGCCGCGGTATCACATCACTATCTTCTATCTTTTTACCTTTTTAGTAGAGTCATATCATGAATAGAGAAGTTATTATGTAGTATGGTTTGCATTATGGAAGTGTCCCCTCTCTCCTTAGATATGTATCCCTTAGTGTGAGTTGCCATTATGGATTATTAATGAGAAGTTCTATGATTCACTCTTTTGCATAGCTTATATTAGTTTTCAATTCGTGGTTGTATGATTGATCTTGTTGTTAGTATCGGTATCACTTTGGGATCATCGAGTTAATTTAGTTGGTTTTGGCAAACCTGGCTCGGTCAGTAGCATACTATTTTTGAGAGTTGAAAGAAAAGTTAGAAGTACTCTAGAGAAAAATAATTTCATCATCTTTCTTTCTTGATTTGCTCATAAGTCTAGTATTCTCTAGTTAAGATCTTTTGTGCTTCCAAGGAAGATTGCATGTTTGTCTTTATCGCTTGTATGTTTGTTTGTTTCCTTCAACCCTTGTACTTGCTACCCAGCCTTGCTAGCCAAAAACCTGTACTGAGAGGGTATTCTTCTCGTGCATCCACTCCCCAAAACCAAAACCTTTGCCATTTGTGTCCACCATCCCTACCTATTAGCATTATTGCTATTCCAAGTAAATTCTTGTTTTATCTACCTCCCAAATTAAACTTGTTATGCGAAAATTAGTGATTAAAGCTCTCAGGAACTTGATGGCACATGTTACTTTCTTGCATTTAATAAACTTGAACCATTGGGTCATTCTTTATTGCGTATATGCTTGCGCTTTATGAGTTGAAGTTAGCAGAACCATGTATCATGGGGACCGCTTTCAACACTTCATTGGTACTTGTACCTAGTTGATATCATGTTCTTTTGCTTATGGATCCCGGCGGTGTGAAATAAAAGTGGAACTTGTAAGATCATGGAGTTTATATGTGTGTTAGAGAAACGCCTGGGCCACTAGCCTAATCCATGCCTAATCATGGTGGAAACTTGCAGCATAACTATAGTGAGAATTCTATGAAGCATCCTCAATAAAAACCTATGCAAATAGCAAATAAAAAGATTGCTGAGATGCGCATTGTCTGCTTGCCTTGTCATTTTGATTATGGGATAGCTCTTGTGTCATGTGCAAGGGGTACCCCGTTGGCGGTTCTTAATGATACACACATATTTACAATGACAAGAGCTTGCTCGTGACTAAAGTTGAGTAGCATGAGGTTCGATACTCATAAGTAAGGGGCATGGGACTCCAATTCATAACTTGTCAAGCATATCCTCTTAGTAGTGTCACTTGAACCTTAATCACCAAAAGATGCCTATGATAGGGGCAATGAGAGCAGAAAGCTAGTAAGTATCATAATTTTTGGGAGCTCTTTATGAGACTTGCAATCCCTGCTTCCCTCTGCGAAGGGCCCTTTCTTTTACTATGTAGTTGAGTCTGTAAACCTACTCCCTTCTACCTCAGCAAGTATTTTGAGTTGATGTGTTTCATTCATTCATATGATGATTTATTCAATCATGTCTTATGTTCCTTGTTTTGCACATTGCTCTTATCTTGATGTTTACTACTTTGAAAGCTATCATTGAAAACCAGCTATTTGTGAACTCTAGCAAATTATCAACTATTCTTCGACCAAGAGCTAAGTTTACCATCACTAATTATGATTCACTTTATGTATCTTTATTGTGTTTCCTTTACTCATTGCAAGTTAAGTTATATAATAGTGAGTTGTCTTCTACTATGATCTATGTATTTGATGAATGTGATGCTTCTTGTCCGTATTCTTTTATCGACTCTTCACTCCATAAACCTGAGGCCATGTTTATTGAGCTTAGTTTCGCTTGAGGACAAGTGAAGTCTAAGCTTGGGGGGAGTTGATACGTCCATTTTGCATCACTATTCTATGTATTAATTCACTATTATTCATTGATATATTTCGTATTGAGAGGTGATACTTATGTTATTTCATCTGTTTTTGCATGGTTGATGACTTTTGGAGCATGGACCGCTGCAGTCAGGATTGTGATGGAAAAGGTGCAGTTTGGAGGCAAAATTCGCGAAGATCGGAAAATTCGAGAAAATATACGGAAAATCCTATTTTTCCAGAAGTCTAAGGATGCCAGAAGACGGAGTGGAGTTGGGCCACAGGGGGCCCACACCACCCCCTGGCGCGGTCAGCCCTAGGCCGCGCTAGGTGGTGATGTGGCCACCCTGGCCCACTCCAGCCTCCCCCCTCTGGTGTATATCATCCCCCCGAAACCCTAAGACTCGGGGAGCAACCACAGAATGATTCCGCCGCCTCTACGGGGCGGAAAACACCGAGAGATAAAGATCTCTCTGGCAGACAGATTTCTGCCGGGGGAATTCCTTCCCGGAGAGGGGAGATCATCGCCATCAACATCACCATCAAGATGGACTTCATCGGGATCATCATCATCATCATAATCATAATCACCACCATCAGCACCCTCATCACTATCTCCATATTGCTTTAACAATTGGTTGAATCTTGCATTAGTTCATAGGGGAAACTTTCCGGATGTTGATTACTCTTTGTAGTTGATGCTATTGAGGGAACCATTGAATTATTGTTTATATTCATATTGTTATACATCATTATTCCATCTCTGATGATGATCCATATGATGTCTTTTGAGTAGTTCGTTTTGTTTTTGAGGACACGGGAGAAGTCTTGTTGTTAGTAGTGGAGTTGTGTTGAGAAAGATCCAATAGATTGTTATTTAAGTTGTGGTGTACTTCTTCTAGTGGTGTCATGTGAACGTCGACTACATGACACTTCACCTATATGGGCCTAGGCGAATGCATTGTGTATTTGGCTACTAATCGTAGGGGTTGCCGGAGTGACGGAAACATGAACCCCCGTTAGGAAACCATTGCACAAGGGACGTAAGGGTCTTAGAGTTTAAAGTTGTGGTTAGGTTTCTACCTTAATTACTTTCTTGTACTTACGGATGTTTGCAAGGGGTATAACTACAAGTATGTATTAGTCCTAAGAAGGTAAGTACATTAGCACAGGTTCACCCACACAACACTTAGCAAGCTAGAGAAGATTAATCAACTATATGAAGCGAAAGCACTTGACAGTCTTCCCATGTGTCCTCAAGAACGTTTGGTCATCTTAAGTAATACAACCGGCTTGTTCTTTGCTGCATAAAGGATTGGGCCACTTGCTGCATTTCTTCCTACTATCTTTTATTTACTCATACTTTGTTTACTTGCTTTATCGAAAACCCCTAAAAATCCGTTTGCTTAGTATTTGCAGAGAATTCCAGATCCATACCACTAGCCAGCACTTTCTGCTCCTCGTTGGGTTCGACACTCATACTTATCGAAAATACTGCGATACACCCCTATACTTATGGGTCATCATCATTGCATGTGTGGTCTTTTCATGAACAACACATGGATACACCAGGTGTGATTGCATGTCTGTTCTTTTCATGAACCACAGCTAGAGTCATTACATGTCTGTTCCTTCCACAAACCACACATGGATCCACCTAGTGTGATTGCATGTCTGTTCTTTTCACAAACCACACATGGATCCAGAAGTGTCATTGCATGTGTGTTCTTTTTCATGAACCACAACTAGTGTTATTGCATGTCTGTTCCTCTAAACAAACCACACATGGATCCACCTAGTGTGATTGCATGCCTGTTCTTTTCACAAACCAAACATGGATCCACCAGTGTCATTGCATGTGTGTTCCTTTCATGAACCACAACTAGAGTCATTGCATGTCTGTTCTTCTAAACAAACCACACATGGATCCACCTAGTGTCATTGCATGTCTGTTCCTCTAACCAAACCACACATGGATCCACCTAGTGTGATTGCATGTCTGTTCTTTTCACAAACCACACATGGATCCACTAGTGTCATTGCATGTGTGTTCTTTTCATGAACCACAACTAGTGTCATTGCATGTCTGTTCCTCTAAACAAACCACACATGGATCCGCCTAGTGTGATTGCATGTTTATTCTTTTCACAAACCACACATGGATCCACCAGTGTCATTGCATGTGTGTTCTTTTCATGAACCATAACTAGTGTCATTGCATGTCTGTTCCTCTAAACAAACCACACATGGATCCACCTGGTGTGATTGCATGTCTATTATTTTCACAAACCACACATGGATCCACCAGTGTCATTGCATGTGTGTCCTTTTCATGAACCACAACTAGAGTCATTGCATGTTTGTTCTTCTAAACAAACCACACATAGATCCACCTAGTGTCATTGCATGTCTATTCCTCTAAACAAACCACACATGGATCAACCTAGTGTGATTGCATGTCTGTTCTTTTTACAAACCACTCATGGGTCCACCAGTGTCATTGCATGTGTGTTCTTTTCATGAACCACAACTAGTCATTGCATGTGTGTTCTTCTAAACAAACCACACAAGGATCTACCTAGTGTGATTGCATGTTTGTTCATTTCACAAACCACACATGGATCCACCTAGTGTGCTCGCATGTCTGTTCTTTTCACAAACCACACATGGATCTACCAGTGTCATTGCATGTGTGTTCTTTTCATGAACCTCGCATGGATCCACCAGTGTCATTGCATGTCTGTTCTTTTCATGAACCACACCTAGTGTCATTGCATGTCGGTTCCTCTAAACAAACCACACAAGGATCCACCTAGTGTGATTAGATGTCTATTCTTTTCAAAAACCAAACATGGATCCACCTAGTCTGATTGCATGTGTGTTCTTTTCACAAACCACACATGGATCCACCAGTGTTATTGCATGTGTGTTCTTTTCAAGAACCACACATGGATCCACCAGTGTCATTGCATGTCTGTTCTTTTCATGAGCCATAGCTAGAGTCATTGCATATATGTCTCTTCCACAAACCACATATGGATCCACCAGTGTCATTGCATGTCTGTTCTTTTCATGAACCACACCTAGTGTCATTGCATGTCTGTTCCTCTAAACAAACAACACATGGATCCACCTAGTGTGATTGCATGTTTGTTCTTTTCACAAACCACACATGGATCCACCAGTGTCATTGCATGTGTGTTCTTTTCGTGCACCACAACTAGAGTCATTGCATGTGTGTTCTTCTAAACAACCCACACATGGATCCACCCAGTGTGATTGCATGTTTGTTCTTTTCACAAACCACACATGGATCCACCTAGTGTGATTGCATGTCTGTTCTTTTCAGAAACCACACATGGATCCACCAGTGTCATTGAATGTGTGTTCTTTTCATGAACCACACATGGATACACTAGTGTCATTGCATGTGTATTCTTTTCATGAACCACAGCTAGAGTCATTGCATGTCTGTTCTTTCCATGAACCACACATGGATCTACCGAGGGTGATTGCATGTCTGGTCTTCCCATGAACCACACCCAGTGTCATTGCATGTCTGTTCCTATAACCAAACCACACATGGATCCACCTAGTGTGATTGCATGTTTGTTCTTTTCAGAAACCACACATCGATCCACCAGTGTCATTGCATGTGTGTTCTTTTCATGAACCAGACCTAGTGTCATTGCATGTGTATTCTTCTAAACAAACCACACATGGATCCGCCCAGTGTCATTGCATGTCTGTTCCTTTAAACAAACCACACATGGATCCACCTAGTGTGATTGCATGTCTGTTCTTTTCACAAACCACACATGGATCCACCAGTGTCATTGCATATGTGTTCTTTTCATGAACCACAATTAGAGTCATTGCATGTATGATCTTCTAAACAAACTGCACCTGCATCCATCCTGTGTCATTGCATGTGTGTTCCTCTGAAAAAACACATGGATCCACCTAGTGTGATTGCTTGTCTGTTCTTTTCACAAACCACACATGGATCCACTAGTGTCATTGCATGTGTGCTCTTTTCATCAACCACAACTAGTGTCATTGCATGTCTGTTCCTCTAAATAAACCACACATGGATCCACCTAGTGTGATTGCATGTCTGTTCTTTTCACAAACCACACATGGATCCACCAGTGTCATTGCAAGTGTGTTATTTTCATGAACCACAACTAGAGTCATTGCATGTATGTTCTTCTAAACAAACCACACATGGTCCACCTAGTGTCATTGCATGTCTGCTCCTCTAAACAAACCACACATGGATCCACCTAGTGTGATTGCATGTCTGTTCTTTTCACAAACCACACATGGATCCACCAGTGTCATTGCATGTGTGTTCTTTTCATGAACCACAACTAGTGTCATGCATGTATGTTCCTCTACACAAACCACACATGGATCCACCTAGTGTGATTGCATGTCTATTCTTTTCACAAACCACACATAGATCCACCTGTGTCATTGCATGTGTGTTCTTTTCATGAACCACAATTAGAGTCATTGCATGTATGTTCTTCAGAACAAACCAGACATTGATCCACCCAGTGGCATTGCATGTGTGTTCCTCTAAACAAACCACACATGGATCCACCTAGTGTGATTGCATGTCTGTTCTTTTCACAAACCACTCAAGGATCCACCAGTGTCATTGCATGGGTGTTCTTTTCATGAACCACACATGGATCCACCAGTGTCACTGCGTGTGTGTTCTTCTAAACAAACCACACATGGATCCACCTAGTGTGATTGCATGTCTATTCTTTTCACAGACCACACATGGATCCAGCTAGTGTGATCGCATGTATGTTTTTTTCACAAACCACACATGGATCCACCAGTGTCATTGCATGTGTGTTCTTTTCATGAACCACACATGGATCCACCAGTGTCATTGCATGTCTGTTATTTTCATGAACCACAGCTAGAGTCATTGCAAGTATGTTCCTTCCACAAACCACATATGGATCCACCAGTGTGATTGCATGACTGTTCTTCTCATGAACCACACCCAGTGTCATTGCATGTCTGTTCTTCTAAACAAACCACACATGGATCCACCTAGTGTGATTGCACGTCTGTTCTTTTCACAAACCACACATGGATCCACCTAGTGTGATTGCATGTATGTTCTTTTCACAAACCACACATGGATCCACCAGTGTCATTGCATGTGCGTTCTTTTCATGAACCACACATGGATACACCAGTGTCATTGCTTGTGTATTCTTTTCATGAACCACAGCTAGAGTAATTGCATGTCTATTCTTTCCACGAACCACACATGGATCCACCGAGGGTGATTGCATGTCTGGTCTTCCCATGAACCACACCCAGTGTCATTGCATGTCTGTTCCTCTAAACAAACCACACATGGATCCACCTAGTGTGATTGCGTGTCTGTTCTTTTCACAAACCACACATCGATCCACCATTACCACAACTAGTGACATTGCATGTGTATTCTTCTAAACAAACCACACATGGATCCACCCAATGTCATTGCATGTCTGTTCCTCTAAACAAAGCATACATGGATCCACCTAGTGTGATTGCATGTTTGTTCTTTTCACAAACCACACATGGATCCACCAGTGTCATTGCATGTGTGTTCTTTTCATGAACCACAACTAGTTTCATTGCATGTCTGTTCCTCTAAACAAACCACACATACATCCACCCAGTGTGATTGCATGTCTGTTCTTTTCACAAACCAAACATGGATCCACCAGTGGCATTGCATGTGTGTTCTTTTCATGAACCACAACTAGAGTCATTGCATGTCTGTTCCTCTAAACAAACCACACATGGATCCACCTAGTGTCATTGCATGTCTGTTCCTCTAAAGAAACCACACATGGATCCACCTAGTGTGATTGCATGTCTGTTCTTTTCACAAACCACACATGGATCCACCAGTGTCATTGCATGTGTGTTCTTTTCATGAACCACAACTAGTGTCATTGCATGTCTGTTCGTCTAAACAAAGCACACATGGATCCACCTGGTGTGATTGCATGTCTATTATTTTCACAAACCACACATGGATCCACCAGTGTCATTGCATGTGTGTTCTTTTCATGAACCTCACATGGATCCACCAGTGTCATTGCATGTCTGTTCTTTTCATGAACCACAACTAGTGTCATTGCATGTATGTTCCTGCCACAAACCACATATGGATCCACCAGTGTGATTGCATGTCAGTTCTTCTCATGAACCACACCCAGTGTCATTGCATGTCTGTTCCTCTAAACAAACCGCACATGGATCCATCTAGTGTGATTGCATGTGTGTTCTTTTCACAAACCACACATGGATCCACCAGTGTCATTGCATGTGTGTTCTTTTCATGAACCACAACTAGTCATTGCATGTGTGTTCTTCTAAACAAACCACACTTGGACGCACCCAGTGTGATTGCATGTTTGTTATTTTCATGAACCACACATGGATCCACCTAGTGTGATTGCATGTCTATTATTTTCACAAACCACACATGGATCCACCAATGTCATTGCATGTGTGTTCTTTTCATGAACAACACATGGATACACTAGTGTCATTGCATTTGTGTTCTTTTCATGAACCACAGCTAGAGTCATTGCATGTCTGTTCTTTCCACGAACCACACATGGATCCACTGAGTGTGATTGCATGTATGTTCTTCTCATGAACCACACCAAGTGTCATTGCATGTCTGTTCCACTAAACAAACAACACATGGATCCACCTAGTGTGATTACATGTCTGGCTTTTCACAAACCACACATGGATCCACCTAGTGTGATTGCATGTCTGTTATTTTCACAAACCACACATGGATCCACCAGTGTCATTGCATGTGTGTTCTTTTCATGAACCACACATGGATCCACCAGTGTCATTGCATGTGTATTCTTTTCATGAACCATAGCTAGAGTCATTGCATGTTTGTTCTTTCCACGAGCCACACATGGATCCACCGAGGGTGATTGCATGTCTGGTCTTCCCATGAACCACACCCACTGTCATTGCATGTCTGTTCCTCTAAACAAACCACACATGGATCCACCTAGTGTGATTGCGTGTCTGTTCTTTTCACAAACCACACATCGATCCACCAGTGCCACAACTAGTGTCATTGCATGTGTATTCTTCTAAACAAACCACACATGGATCCACCCAGTGTCATTGCATGTCTGTTCCTCTAAACAAACCATACATGGATCCACCTAGTGTGATTGCATGTCTGTTCTTTTCACAAACCACACATGGATCCACCAGTGTCATTGCATGTGTGTTCTTTTCATGAACAACAACTAGAGTCATTGCATCTATGTTCTTCGAAACAAACCGCACATGGATCCACCCTCTGTCATTGCATGTGTGTTCCTCTAAAAAACCACACATGGATCCACCTAGTGTGATTGCATGTCTATTCTTTTCACAAACCACACATGGATCCAGAAGTGTCATTGCATGTGTGTTCTTTTCATGAACCACAACTAGTGTCATTGCATGTCTGTTCCTCTAAACAAACCACACATGGATCCACCTAGTGTGATTGCATGCCTGTTCTTTTCACAAACCAAACATGGATCCACCAGTGTCATTGCATGTGTGTTCCTTTCATGAACCACAACTAGAGTCATTGCATGTCTGTTCTTCTAAACAAACCACACATGGATCCACCCAGTGTCATTGCATGTCTATTCCTCTAAACAAACCACACATGGATCCACCTAGTGTGATTGCATGTCTGTTCTTTTTACAAACCACACATGGATCCACTAGTGTCATTGCATGTGTGTTCTTTTCATGAACCACAACTAGTCATTGCATGTCTGTTCTTCTAAACAAACCACACATGGATCCACCTAGTGTGATTGCATGTCTGTTCTTTTCACAAACCACACATGGATCCACCTAGTGTGCTCGCATGTCTGTTCTTTTCACAAACCACACATGATCCACCAGTGTCATTGCATGTGTGTTCTTTTCATGAACCACACATGGATCCACTAGTGTCATTGCATGTCTGTTCTTTTCAAGAACGGTAGCTAGAGTCATTGCATGTATGTTCCTGCCACAAACCACATATGGATCCACCAGTCTGATTGCATGTCTGTTCTTCTCATGAACCACACCTAGTGTCATTGCATGTCTGTTCCTCTAAA
>OU342744.1:296332445-296389797 GCA_910589775.1 Avena eriantha | reverse complement strand
GTGTGATTGCATGTCTGTTCTTTTCACAAACCACACATGGATCCACTAGTGTCATTGCATGTGTGTTCTTTTCATGAACCACAACTAGTGTCATTGCATGTATGTTCCTCTAAACAAACCACACATGGATCCGCCTAGTGTGATTGCATGTTTATTCTTTTCACAAACCACACATGGATCCACCAGTGTCATTGCATGTGTGTTCTTTTCATGAACCATAACTAGTGTCATTGCATGTCTGTTCCTCTAAACAAACCACACATGGATCCACCTGGTGTGATTGCATGTCTATTATTTTCACAAACCACACATGGATCCACCAGTGTCATTGCATGTGTGTCCTTTTCATGAACCACAACTAGAGTCATTGCATGTTTGTTCTTCTAAACAAACCACACATAGATCCACCTAGTGTCATTGCATGTCTATTCCTCTAAACAAACCACACATGGATCAACCTAGTGTGATTGCATGTCTGTTCTTTTTACAAACCACTCATGGGTCCACCAGTGTCATTGCATGTGTGTTCTTTTCATGAACCACAACTAGTCATTGCATGTGTGTTCTTCTAAACAAACCACACATGGATCTACCTAGTGTGATTGCATGTTTGTTCATTTCACAAACCACACATGGATCCACCTAGTGTGCTCGCATGTCTGTTCTTTTCACAAACCACACATGGATCCACCAGTGTCATTGCATGTGTGTTCTTTTCATGAACCTCACATGGATCCACCAGTGTCATTGCATGTCTGTTCTTTTCATGAACCACAACTAGTGTCATTGCATGTATGTTCCGGCCACAAACCACATATGGATCCACCAGTGTGATTGCATGTCAGTTCTTCTCATGAACCACACCCAGGGTCATTGCATGTCTGTTCCTCTAAACAAACCGCACATGGATCCATCTAGTGTGATTGCATGTGTGTTCTTTTCACAAACCACACATGGATCCACCAGTGTCATGCATGTGTGTTCTTTTCATGAACCACAACTAGTCATTGCATGTGTGTTCTTCTAAACAAACCACACTTGGATGCACCCAGTGTGATTGCATGTCTATTCTTTTCACAAACCACACATGGATCCACCTAGTGTGATTGCATGTCTATTATTTTCACAAACCACACATGGATCCACCAATGTCATTGCATGTGTGTTCTTTTCATGAACCACACATGGATACACCAGTGTCATTGCATTTGTGTTCTTTTCATGAACCACATCTAGAGTCATTGCATGTCTGTTCTTTCCACGAACCACACATGGATCCACTGAGTGTGATTGCATGTATGTTCTTCTCATGAACCACACCCAGTGTCATTGCATGTCTGTTCCTCTAAACAAACCACACATGGATCCACCTAGTGTGATTACATGTCTGGCTTTTCACAAACAACACATGGATCCACCTAGTGTGATTGCATGTCTGTTATTTTCACAAACCACACATGGATCCACCAGTGTCATTGCATGTGTGTTCTTTTCATGAACCACACATGGATCCACCAGTGTCATTGCATGTGTATTCTTTTCATGAACCATAGCTAGAGTCATTGCATGTTTGTTCTTTCCACGAGCCACACATGGATCCACCGAGGGTGATTGCATGTCTGGTCTTCCCATGAACCACACCCACTGTCATTGCATGTATGTTCCTCTAAACAAACCACACATGGATCCACCTAGTGTGATTGCGTGTCTGTTCTTTTCACAAACCACACATCGATCCACCAGTGCCACAACTAGTGTCACTGCATGTGTATTCTTCTAAACAAACCACACATGGATCCACCCAGTGTCATTGCATGTCTGTTCCTCTAAACAAACCATACATGGATCCACCTAGTGTGATTGCATGTCTGTTCTTTTCACAAACCACACATGGATCCACCAGTGTCATTGCATGTGTGTTCTTTTGATGAAGCACAACTAGAGTCATTGCATCTATGTTCTTCGAAACAAACCGCACATGGATCCACCCTCTGTCATTGCATGTGTGTTCCTCTAAAAAAACCACACATGGATCCACCTAGTGTGATTGCATGTCTGTTCTTTTCACAAACCACACATGGATCCAGAAGTGTCATTGCATGTGTGTTCTTTTCATGAACCACAACTAGTGTCATTGCATGTCTGTTCCTCTAAACAAACCACACATGGATCCACCTAGTGTGATTGCATGCCTGTTCTTTTCACATACCAAACATGGATCCACCAGTGTCATTGCATGTGTGTTCCTTTCATGAACCACAACTAGAGTCATTGCATGTCTGTTCTTCTAAACAAACCACACATGGATCCACCCAGTGTCATTGCATGTCTGTTCCTCTAAACAAACCACACATGGATCCACCCAGTGTCATTGCATGTCTGTTCCTCTAAACAAACCACACATGGATCCACCTAGTGTGATTGCATGTCTGTTCTTTTCACAAACCACACATGGATCCACTAGTGTCATTGCATGTGTGTTCTTTCCATGAACCACAACTAGTGTCATTGCATGTATGTTCCTCTAAACAAACCACACATGGATCCGCCTAGTGTGATTGCATGTTTATTCTTTTCACAAACCACACATGGATCCACCAGTGTCATTGCATGTGTGTTCTTTTCATGAACCACAACTAGAGTCATTGCATGTATGTTCTTCTAAACAAACCACACATGGATCCACCCAGTGTCATTGCATGTCTATTCCTCTAAACAAACCACACATGGATCCACCTAGTGTGATTGCATGTCTGTTCTTTTTACAAACCACTCATGGATCCAGCAGTGTCATTGCATGTGTGTTCTTTTCATGAACCACAACTAGTCATTGCATGTGTGTTCTTCTAAACAAACCACACATGGATCCACCTAGTGTGCTCGCATGTCTGTTCTTTTCACAAACCACACATGGATCCACCAGTGTCATTGCATGTGTGTTCTTTTCATGAACCACACATGGATCCACTAGTGTCATTGCATGTGTGTTCTTTTCAAGAACCGCAGCTAGAGTCATTGCATGTATGTTCCTGCCACAAACCACATATGGATCCACCAGTGTGATTGCATGTCTGTTCTTCTCATGAACCACACCTAGTGTCATTGCATGTCTGTTCCTCTAAACAAACCACACATGGATCCACCTAGTCTGATTGCACATCTGTTCTTTTCACAAATCACACATGGATCCACCAATGTCATTACATGTGTGTTCTTTTCATGACCCACAACTAGAGTCATTGCATGTGTGGTCTTCTAAACAAACCACACTTGGATGCACCCAGTGTGATTGCATGTCTATTGTTTTCACAAACCACACATGGATCCACCTAGTGTGATTGCATGTCTATTCTTTTCACAAACCACACATGGATCCACCAATGTCATTGCAGGTGTGTTCTTTTCATGAACCACACATGGATACACCAGTGTCATTGCATTTGTGTTCTTTTCATGAACCACACATGGATACACCAGTGTCATTGCATTTGTGTTCTTTTCATGAACCACAGCTAGAGTCATTGCATGTCTGTTCTTTCCACGAACCACACATGGATCCACTGAGTGTGATTGCATGTATGTTCTTCTCATGAACCACACCCAGTGTCATTGCATGTCTGTTCCTCTAAACAAACCACACATGGATCCACCTAGTGTGATTACATGTCTGGCTTTTCACAAACCAAACATGGATCCACCTAGTGTGATTGCATGTCTGTTCTATTCAGAAACCAAACATGGATCCACCAGTGTCATTGCATGTGTGTTCTTTTCATGAACCACACATGGTTCCACCAGTGTCATTGCATGTGTATTCTTTTCATGAACCATAGCTAGAGTCATTGCATGTCTGTTCTTTCCACGAACCACACATGGATCCATCGAGGATGATTGTATGTCTGGTCTTCCCGTTAACCACACCTAGTGTCATTGCATGTCTGTTCCTAAAAACAAACCACACATGGATCCACCTAGTGTGATTGCGTGTCTGTTCTTTTCACAAACCACACATCGATCCACCAATGCCACAACTAGTGTCATTGCATGTGTATTCTTCTAAACAAACCACACATGGATCCACCCAGTGTCATTGCATGTCTGTTCCTCTAAACAAACCATACATGGATCCACCTAGTGTGATTGCATGTCTGTTCTTTTCACAAACCACACATGTATCCACCAGTGTCATTGCATGTGTGTTATTTTCATGAACCACACCTAGAGTCATTGCATCTATGTTCTTCTAAACAAACCGCACATGGATCCACGCTGTGTCATTGCATGTGTGTTCTTCTAAAAAAAACACATGGATCTACCTACTGTGATTGCATGTCTGTTCTTTTCACAAACCACACATGGATCCACAAGTGTCATTGCATGTGTGTTCTTTTCATGAACCACAACTAGTGTCATTGCATGTCTGTTCCTCTAAACAAACCACACATGGATCCACCTAGTGTGATTGCATGTCTATTCTTTTCACAAACCAAACATGGATCCACCAGTGTCATTGCATGTGTGTTCTTTTCATGAACCACAACTAGAGTCATTGCATGTCTGTTCTTCTAAACAAACCACGCATGGATCCACCCAGTGTCATTGCATGTCTGTTCCTCTAAACAAACCACACATGGATCCACCTAGTGTGATTGCATGTCTGTTCTTTTCACAAACCACCATGGATTCACTAGTGTCATTGCATGTGTGTTCTTTTCATGAACCACAACTAGTGTCATTGCATGTCCGTTCCTCTAAAGAAACCACACATGGATCCACCTAGTGTGATTGCATGTCTATTCCTCTAAACAAACCACACATGGATCCACCAGTGTCATCGCATGTGTGTTCTTTTCATGAACCACAACTAGAGTCATTGCATGTATGTTCTTCTAAACAAACCACACATGGATCCACCAACTGTCATTGCATGTCTGTTCCTCTAACCAAACCACACATGGATCCACCTAGTGTGCTCGCATGTCTGTTCTTTTCACAAACCACACATGGATCCACCAGTGTTATTGCATGTGTATTCTTTTCATGAACCACACATGGTTCCACCAGTGTCATTGCATGTCTGTTGTTTTCAAGAACCGCAGCTAGAGTCATTGCATGTATGTTCCTGCCATAAACCACAGATGGATCCACCAGTGTGATTGCATGTCTGTTCTTCTCATGAACCTCACCCAGTGTCATTGCATGTCTGTTCCTCTAAACAAACCACACATGGATCCACCTAGTGTGATTGCATGTGTGTTCTTTTCACAAACCACACATGGATCCACCAGTGTCATTGCATGTGTGTTGTTTTCATGAACCACAACCAGCGTCATTGCATGTGTGTTCTTCTAAACAAACCACACTTGGATGCACCCAGTGTGATTACATGTCTATTCTTTTCACAAACCACACATGGATCCACCTACTATGATTGCATGTCTATTCTTATCACAAACCACACATGGATCCACCAATGTCATTGCATGTGTGTTCTTTTCATGAACCACACATGGATACACCAGTGTCATTGCATTTGTGTTCTTTTAATGAACCACAACTAGAGTCATTGCATGTCTGTTCTTTCCACGAACCACACATGGATCCACAGAGTGTGATTGCATGTCTGTTCTTCGCATGAACCACACCCAGTGTCATTGCATGTCTATTCCTCTAAAGAAACCACATATGGATCCACCTAGTGTGATTGCATGTCTGTTCTTTTGAGCAACCACACATGGATCCACCAGTGTTATTGCATGTGTGTTATTTTCATGAACTACATTTAGAGTCATTGCATGTGTGTTCTGATAAACAAACCACACATGGATCCACCCAGTGTGATTACACGTCTATTCTTCTCACAAACCACACATGGATCCACCTAGTGTGATTGCATGTCTGTTCTTTTCACAAACCACACATGGATCCACCAGTGTATTGCATGTGTGTTCTTTTCATGAACCACACATGGATACACTAGCGTCATTGCATGTGTGTTCTTTTCATGAACCACATCTAGAGTCACTGCATGTCTATTCTTTCCACGAACCTCACATGGATCCACCGAGTGTGATTGCATGTCTGCTCTTCTTATGAACCACACCCAGTGTCATTGCATGTATGTTCCTCTAAGCAAATGATACGTCCATTTTGCATCACTATTCTATATCATAATTCACTGTTATTCATTGATATATTTCATATTAAGAGATGATACTTATGTTATTTCATCTGTTTTTGCATGGTTGATCACTTTTGGAGCATGGACCGCTGCACTCAGGATTCCGATGGAAAAGGTGTTGTTTGGAGGCAAAATTCGCGAAGATCGGAAAATTCGGGAAAATATACGGAAAATCCTATTTTTCCAGAAGATGAAGGAAGCCAGAAGAGGAGGCAGAGATGGGCCATAGGGGGGCCACACAACCCCCTGGCGCGGGCCACCCTAGGCCGTGCCACCAGGTGGTGTGGCCTCCCTGGCCCACCTCTGGCTCTCCCCTCTGGCGTATATATTCATCCCGAAACCCTAAGACCCAGGGAGCGACCACAGAAAGATTCTGCCGCCTCTGCGGGGCAGAAAACACCGAGAGAGAAAGATCTCTCCGGCAGACAGATTTTCTGTCGGGGGAATTCCTTCCCGGAGAGGGGAGATCGTCGCCATCAACACCACCATCAAGCTGGACTTCTTCGAGATCATCATCATCATCACCATCATCACGATCAGCACCATCATCACCATCTCCATATTGGTGTAACAATTGGGTTGAATCTTGCATAGTTCTTAGGGGAAACTTTCCTAGTGTTGATTACTCTTTGTAGTTGATGCTATTGAGTGAACCATTGAATTATTGTTTATGTTCAGATTTTTATACATCATTATTTCATCTCTGATCCTGATCCATATGATTTCTTGTGAGTAGTTAATTTTTGTACTTGAGGACATGGGAGAAGTCATGTTGTTAGTAGTGGAGTTGTGTTGAGAAAGATTTAGTGGTTTGATATTTAAGTTGTGGTGTACTTCTTGTTGTGGTGTCATGTGAACGTCGACTACATGACACTTCACCTATATGGTCCTAGGGGAATGCATTGTGTATTTGGCTACTAATCGTAGGGGTTGCCAGAGTGACTGAAACTTGAAGCCTGATATGTTGCTAACGTATCTATAATTTTTGATGTTCCATGCTTGTTTTATATCTACTTTCTTATGTTTTGTCCACACTTTGGAGTACTTTTACACATTTTCTGGAACTAACCTATTAACAAGATGTCATAGTGCTAGTTGCCTATTTTCTGCTGTTTTTGGTTCTAGGAAAGTCAGAAAATCAATATTCTCGGAATTGGACCGAACAAAAGCCAAATTCGATATTTTACCGGAAGACTCACGGAGCTAGAAGACGTGACGGAGAGGGGCCACAGGGTGGCCACACCATGTGGTGGCGCGGGCCAGCCCTGGCCGCGCCACCAGGTGGTGTGGGCCCCCTGGCCGCCCACCGACCTTGCCTCTTCGCCTATAAGATGCGCCCCGATGCAAAAACCCTAAGTCATCAATCAGAAATCCACGAAAAGTTCCGTAGCGCCGCCGCCACCGAAGGAGAGATTCAGGGGATAGAAAGTCTCTGTTCCGGCACCCTGCCGGGACAGGAAAGTTCCCTCGAAGCCATCTCCATTGACTCCACCACCATCTCCATCACTATTGTTGATTCCCATGATGAGGAGGGAGTAGTTCTCTCTCGAGGCTAAGGGTTCTACCGGTAGCTATGTGTTCATATCTCTCTCTATGCATGATCATATTGTGATCATGAGCTTTGTAATCAAGTATATCTACCTTGCTACTCAAGTGCTTTAATAGATCTCTGCTCTCCCCATGTGTGTGAAAGTGATAGCGTGCTCACCATGGTGGCACTTAGGCTAGAGATTACAAATATTTGTTATGAGTTATATTTGTAGTTGGATGTCTTTATTAAACTATGGGGTTTGTTGGAACCATCTAGTGCTCAAGGTGACAGTGTGGGGTTATCTAGATGGGAAAGGCTTACTTTTAGGAGTGTTGTTATAGCCCTACCAACGATTAGAGTGTCCAACCAGAGAGTAGTTCAGAGTAGTATCATGAAGATAATATATTTATATGAGAGTGTTCACTACTGAAAGTATGATCCCTAAGCCTTGTTTCTAAGCATTGAAGCACCGTTTGCAATTAGATCTGTTACATGTTTGCTTGCTTCCATCTTTATTTTCAGTTTGTCCTTAGTCTCTTCCATGCCATCAAGCTATTTTCTGGCACCGTTGTCTTATATCCATACCACTTGTATTTCACTATCTCTTCGCCGAACTAGTGCACCTATACACCTGACAGGTGTATTGGGTGTGTTGGGGACACAAGAGACTTCTTGTATCTTGATTGAGGGTTGCTTGAGAGGGAATACCTTTGACATCAAACCTGAGTTCGATAAACTTTGGGTAATCCACTTAAGGGAAAACTTGCTGTTGTTCTACAAACCTCTGCACTTGGAGGCCCAACCACTGTCTACAAGAATATAAGTGCGTAGACATCAAACCCCCGTTAGGAAACCATTGCACAAGGGACGTAAGGGTCTTAGCGTTTAAAGATGTGGTTAGGTTTATACCTTAATTACTTTCTTGTACTTACGGATGTTTGCAAAGGATATAATCACAAGTATGTATTAGTCCTAGGAAGGTCGGTACATTAGCACAGGTTCACCCACACAACACTTAGCAAGCTAAAGAAGATTAATCAACTATATGAAGCGAAAGCACTTGACAGTCTTCCCATGTGTCCTCGAGAACGTTTGGTCATCTTAAGTAATACAACCGGCTTATCCTTTGCTGCATAAAGGATTGGGCCACTTGCTGCATTTATTCTTATTGTCTTTTATTTACTCGTACTTTATTTACCTGCATTATCAAAACCCCCTAAAAATACATTTGCTAAGTATTTGCAGAGAATTCCATATCCATACCACTAGCCAGCACCTTCTGCTCCTCGTTGGGTTCGACACTCTTACTTATCGAAAATACTACAATACACCCCATATACTTATGGGTCATCAACAACCCACACATGGATCCACCTAGTATGATTACATGTCTATTCTTTTCACAAACCACACATGGATCAACCAGTGTCATTGCATGTGTGTTCTTTTCATGAACCACAACTAGTGTCATTGCATGTGTGTTCTTCTAAACAAACCACACATGGATCCACCTAGTGTCATTGCATGTATGTTCCTCTAAACAAACCACACATGGATCCACCTAGTGTGATTGCATGTCTATTCTTTTCACAAACCACACATGGATCCACTAGTGTCATTGCATGTATGTTCTTTTCATGAACCAAAACTAGAGTCATTGCATGTGTGTTCTTCTAAACAAACCACACATGGATCCACCCAGTGTGACTGCATGTCTGTTCCTCTAAACAAACCACACATGATCCACCTAGTGTGATTGCATGTCCGTTTTTTCACAAACCACACATGGATCCACCGGTGTCATTGCATGTGTGTTGTTTTCATGAACCACAACTAGAGTCATTGCATGTCTGTTCTTCTAAACAAACCACACATGGATCCACCCAGTGTCATTGCATATTTGTTCCTCTAAACAAACCACACATGGATCCACCTAGTGTGATTGCATGTCTGTTCTTTTCACAAACCACACATGGATCCACCAGTGTCATTGCATGTGTATTCTTTTCATGAACCACAACTAGAGTCATTGCATGTGTGTTCTTCTAAACCAACCACACATGGATCCACCTAGTGTGATTACATGTCTGTTCTTTTCACAAACCACACATGGATCCACCTAGTGTCATTGCATTTATGTTCTTCTCACAAACCACACATGGATCCACCAGTCTCATTGCATGTGTGTTCTTCTCATGAACCACACATGGATACACCAGTGTCACTGCATGTCTATTCTTTTCATGAACCCCAACTAGAGTCATTGGATGTCCGTTCTTTCCACAAACCACATATGGATCCACCAGTGTCATTGCATGTCTGTTCTTTTCATGAACCACATGTGTGTTCTTTTCATGAACCACACCCAGTGTCATTGGATGTGTGTTCTTCTCACAAACCACACATGGATCCACCAGTGTTATTGCATGTGTGTTCTTCTCATGAACAACACATGGATCCACCTAGTGTGATTGCATGTTTGTTCTTTTCACAAACCACATGTGGATCCACCAGTGTCATTGCATGTCTGCTCTTTTCCCAAACCACATATGCATCCTAATTAACCTTATGACAGCCCTAACCTTAGCCCCCCAATGGGTGGCCGTTAGACCGAGTCTTCTAGAAGGCACGCCCTAACAAAGTTGTTCTGCTTGACGATTGTTACATACCATTCGATCAGGGCACTTGGACGATTGGGATGGTCTTCGTGAGAGCGATCCGCGAGTAGGCTGTTCTACGGCATGATTGGCCACACTTCCTCTAGACAACCTGGCAACACCGGGCGCTCCCCTGTTGCGAGTGTCACGACTCACGAGTTTAGTGGGCCACATCCCAGTGTCACGTCCCCATTACTTCACTTCCTCGCCATACTTCTCTTCCTTACCCTCGAAGCCACTTTCCCCACTTCACTCCCATCCTGCCATAGCCGCAAGCCGACGGCACCTCCATCCCAATCCCCTCTCTGGCAGCCACCCCCCTCCCCTCTCGCCATGGGTTCAAGGGGAGACGGCGAGGAAACACGTCGTGATAACAGGGACGGTGATTTCGATGTGATTCGTCTCATCTCTATCTCTATCATCTGTGGCCAGTTATCTATTTTTTGAGCTAGATCTACTCTATTTACTCATGCGCGTATGATGTGTTAGGCCAACCAGACGATGTATGACTCCGACTATCACGGTTTAGTGGATGAAGACAGTCCTCTGCTATGTAAACATGGACATGTGCCCGCTAAATTTGTAGCGTTCGAAGGATGAAACGCACCAGGAGGTTTCTACGGTGTCAAGGAAATCATGCAATGATGCAAGGCGGAAGTTGTGGTTTTGTCAAATGGGTAGACCTAGAGTGGCCCAAATCGATGCAGAAAACGCTGGACAAACTATGGGATATGACTGTTGAGTTGAAAGAATCCGTAGTCAACTCACTTCTTGACAGTGTTGAGATGAAGCTATGGGACCTAGTTGACACGACCAAGCTTAACCGAGATCTCAAGAGGGTGCAAGACAAGGTTAGGAAAGTCAAGAAGGAGAGGGACGTGCCGTTGCCCCTGAAGGCTAAAGCAGAGCAAGAACTGACTCAAGCAAGGAATGATCTTCACCAGGCCAAAGTCTTGCAGTTCACAACTATGAGTATTGACAAGTGCATGAGGAAAAATACAGATAAACAATTGAAGCTGTGCAAGGAAGATGCTAAAAGGAAGGAGCAGGCGATTCGATCCTTGCTCTCGCAGGAAGATACGCATCGGGCTAAGATTAGGAAGATCAAGGAGATGCGTGATAACTAGTTCTATTTAGCTTGAGCTCTGTGCATTTTTAAGTTGTAATAGTAGTACTTGTTGACCTAGCGGTCTGAACTAGTGGTCCTGGAGTCCTGGGAGGAAAAAAATTGCTTTCCCGTTAGTCTGTCTTAACCCAGCATCACTTTCTTTTGTCTAATCATGGTGGTATTCTGAAATTGGTGGTTTGTTGAAATGTAATCTACATGGATTGTGCCGCATGCAAATGACACAGCCACAATTTATAAATTAGAAGCACGTACACCCGGTTAATGGAGATCTGGGAGCTTCGTCAGACGCAGAGGATGCCGGAGCAGGGAGGCGGTGAGATAGACGGGCTCAAGCGTCTGGGCATTATCGGTTGCCATTGCTATTTATGTTGCCACGTCGTTGTGCAGCATATGAAATAAGATGCTGCTTCGTGGAGTGTGGCAGCTTAAATAATTTATTTCTATGTCACTTACATTCCGTCGTATTTGGAGACCTCCTGCCCCTCAGCAATCGTGGAACCGGTGCTGCATGTTTTTAGATAGGAGTGGCACAATCACAATTTCGGATTTAACTACTGACTCAGGCGTTTCCAAACCGTAAGTCGCGGTACATTTTACTCAGAGAACATGGGTAGATTGTTTTGCCCAGCAATATGCCACACATAGAGCTCTAGAATTTAACAGAATTACATATATAGGTTCAAGTTCAACACATTCTTATGCATCTTCAGTGCTAGCAGCCTTCTTCCGCAGCCTGGGTGCCAAGCCTTCACGTCCACTGGCTTCTTCATTTCCTGCCTTCTTCCTCTTCCTCGGTGCCAATTTTCTTAGCTTCGCGTACTTTGTATCGCCGGGACAATGGACACCAGAATCGTCTCCAGCATCATCTTTCCACTCGTTTTTAATTTCTTTAGGCAGCAAAATGACTGAACCGACAGTCATGTTTCTAACCTTGCGGCGCTTCCTATCAAAGAAACAAGACTGTTGCATAACTGCCCAATATCTACAGAGTAAATAAAACAAAAATTACAATTCAGCACAAACATACGAACCCCAAGAGACCTTTGCTTACCAGGAGCTAATTGGGTTCGAGCAACCACCATGTCCAAGAATAAAAGGGCGACTCCCAGTTGCAGCAGCTTCCACATCCAGTACATCACATTTCAGCTCAAACAGGTCAGCTGAAGCATACCTTTTCATCAACCCAATTAGCTGACTATCGCACGTTAGAGGAACCATGATGCCATGTTCATCCATGAAGCTGAAATTTGCAGCCTACTTCGGCCATAATTCATCATGATTACGCAGAGCAGCAACCATACCAAATATAGTGCAGATCTGCGCAGGCGCTTCTTCCATCGTGAAACAATGGTGTCCATACCACTTGCCCTTAGAGTCATACATGTAGAGGACTACTGTAACCAGGTAAGGGGGGGGGGGGGGGTCCGCGGAGATCCCACTTGAGAGAAAACTGTGGACAAAATATGTTTGTCAGCGTTGGGCTAACAAACAATTTAAGGCTGAGTAGCCAGCTAGCAGTTATAATTAGTGCGAATAGAAAAGAGAAGGGTAGCTCACCCGCTTGTAACCAGAACTTATTCTTCCTTGATAGTAGGATCTTCCATCCTCCGAGTTGCTCGACTCGTCGGTGGCTACAGCATACGCCATTTGAGCTCGGGATCAGCGACTGGGCGCAGTAACTTGGCGCCGAAAGTCAAATGTTTGAAGGGATCGTCCTGTCTGGAGGGTGGATTCTGACGCCGCCGGTGCTAGGGGAAAGGTGGGAATGGATTTGTGAAATTGGTCAACGCATCCAATCCACTTAGCTACTCGATTTGCCTAAGAGGTTGCCGCGTTGGCGCTCGCATCACGGACAGATGACCGACATGAGGGTCCCAACCGTCTACTTCACGGGGCAGTTTAACATAATGTTTGATTTTGGCAGGGGTGAGATGAGTTTGCCTCGAAATGGCCCCTCTCAGTAGTTGGCGGCCCAACTTTTCGAAACGCGGCAATTTCAGGCAACATAGGTACCGCCATGCGCTGGCCTACGAACTTTGGTACCGCAGACGAACACCCCCCCCCCCCTTGGTGGCGCGGCAAGGTGGGCCCGCGCCACGGGGTGGTGTGAGTCACCCTGGCTCCATTTCTATCCCTTTTTAGACTAATTCTCTCCATGTTAGATAAAAACTGCAGAACTATAAATTGACAGATTTTTCACGGACCTTTTCTTACCAGAACTGTTACCTATTCAAAAACGGACTCTTCAGGTCTCTGAACTTGGCATTTTGATAAATGTTTACGGAGTCGCCGCTTGAATAACATCAATATCTTCATCTTCATACACATATTGCTTGAGTCATTTAACCATTCACCATCTTATTACACCAGTTTCTCCTACAACCTAAAAATTTCTTTCACACAAAACTTCACACAATTCTCATTAGCAACATTGGTGCAAGCGAGTTTATAAACCCTTTTAAATTCAATTTCAACTGAAATCCATCAAAACGTAAGCTACTGTAGCAACTAATTCCAAAAGCCCAAAAGGAATTCAAAAAGGAAATCGATATAAGAAGCAAATGCAAGAGTTGCAAAAATCTGTCAAAACAGACTAGCAGGTAAAGATCAATTTTTTCGAAAACCTTCTGTTGCACAAATCAAAAAGTGCAAAACTAACTAAAGTTAAATAATAACCTAGGGCATTCACACAAAAAATTACAGATCAGTACGATGTTCTGGGATTCTTCACGATTTTTTATAGTGAAGCACAAAAATCTGTTTTGGGACAGCAACTTCCCCAAATCTTACTTCTCTCTCATTAGAGGTTCATCTTGACACAAAAACTAAATAAAAGGGATAAGGAGAGGTTATTGCAGAAGCAATAACTTCCAAGACTCAAACAAACAAAAACAAACTGAAAGCAAAAGTATATTGGGTTGTCTCCCAAAAAGCTCTATCTTTAAAGCCATTAAGATGGACATGATAATTTCAATGATGCTTACATAAGAATATGAATTGAAGTAAAAGAGAGCATCAAGAAGAAAAAATACACATGTTTAAGTCTAACCCACTTCCTATGCAAGGGAGTTTTGTAAGGAAATAAATTGTTGAAACCAGAGGCTGCTAGCATAGGAAGGCAAAACAAATGTAACATAAAGACTTCCAGCATAAAGTAAGGAAACTTAATATTATTGAGATGCATAAGAACAGTCTTCCCTCTCTCTTAATAACTTTCAGTATCATGCATAAATTTAACGATATAACTATCACATGAACCATTGTAGCAATGATCACTTATTCTAACAAAAAACACGCGCACACTAGCTCTCATAACACTACTTTGTGAAATAATATTAGAAGTATCCTTACAGAGGATAGTGTGTCCATATTCTACATATTTAGTGAAAAAGCCTTTCACATTTGCTACTACAGGTTCAACAGCTATTTGTTCATCAGGTTCAACAGCTTTATTTGTATTTTCATTAACCATACTAGCTATCATAGAATGTTCCCTTACTTTAACTGGGAAAGGCATTTTCTCAATGTAAGGTTCAGGTAAAACATGATTAGCACTATAAACCTCAGTATTTCTTGCAGGAACACAATTAGCAATATCTTTATAAGGTCCATGATACTTATTCCACTTCTTTTTAGGAATTTTAATATAAGAAGCAAAAGTTTAAAATAACTTGCAATAACTTGAGAATCTAGACCATAAGCATTGCTAATATTACGAAAGTCATCAGTTCCCATAAAAGATTTAATGCATTCATAATCATAATTTATACCTGACTTTCTTCCTTTATCATTCTCCCATGCTTCAGCATTGTCTTGAATACGGTCTAGAAGATCCCATTTAGCTCCTTCTTCCATGCGTGTAAATGATCCAGCACAAGAAGCATCCAATAGATCCTTATCATGAAGAGAAAGCATTGCATAAAAGTTATTGATAATAATATTGTTGGGGAGCTCATGAATAGGACATTTGAGCATTAATAACTTCAATCTCCTCCAAGCTTGAGCTGTACTTTCTCCATCAAGAGGCCAAAAGTTGTATATTTGATTCCGATCTTTATGAATCTCACTAGGAGGATAAAAATTTGAATAAAAGAGAGGTACAATTTCCTCCCATTCAAGAGCTTGACCATTCTTCAGCCGCTTGTACCATTCCTCAGCTTTTCCTTTTAGTGATAATGTGAATAACTTCTTCTTGACTTGATATGTTGTAATACCTGCACACTTGAACTACCCGCATAATTCGTGTATAAAGAGTAAATGATCACCGGGATGGACAGTTCCATCTCCAAAATAGTAGTTATCCATAACACGATCAACAATTCTTGTAGGTATTTTAAAAGTATCATTTTCAGTAGGTGGAGGTTCATCTACTACCTTAGAAGTGGTAGTAGCATTACAAAATAAGAAACTAAGTGAATTATCCATATTGAGAATAAAGTAAATAACAAAAATAAACAATACTCATAGTAGAAGTTTCCTTTAACAGTTCCACTCTCCAATAGCGCTTCACTCCCCGACAACGGTGCCAGCAAATAGTCTTGATGACACACAAGTATATGGGGTGTATCGCAGTATTTTCGATAAGTAAAAGTGTCGAACCCAACGAGGAGCATAAGGTGTTGACGAGTGGCTTGGAGAAGGAATTCTCTGTAAATACTTAGCAAACGAATTTTTCTGGGTTTTTGATAATGTAGATAAATAAAGTACGAGTAAATAAAAGACAATAATAATAGATGCAGCAAGCAGCCCAATCCTTTCTTTAGCAAAGGACAAGCCGGTTGTATTACTTAAGATGACCAAACGTTCTCGAGGAAACATGGGAATATCGTCAAGTGCTTTCACTTCATATAGTTGATTAATCTTCTTTAGTTCGATAAGTGTTGTGTGGGTGAACCTGTGCTAATGTACTGACATTCCTAGGACTAATACATACTTGTGATTAAACCCCTTGCAAGCATCCGCAAGTACAAGAAATTAATTAAGATCAAAACCTAACCACAACTTTAAACTCTGAGATCCTACACTCCCTTGTGCAAAGGTTTCCTAACGGGGGTTCAGGTTTCTATCACTCCGGCAACCCCTACGATTAGTAGCCAAATACACAATGCCCCTAGGCCCATAAAGGTGAAGTGTCATGTAGTCAACGTTCACATGACACCACTAGAAGAATAACAGCACAACTTAAATAGCAAACTATTGAATCTTTCTCAACACAATTCCACTACTAACAACATGACTTCTCCCATATCCTCAAGAACGAAACGAACTACTCACGAGACATCATATGGATCAAGATCAGAGATGAAATAATGATAAGTAACAATCTTAACATGAACGATAATTCAATGGTTACACTCAATAGCATCAACTACAGCAAGTAATCAACACCGGGAAAGTTTCCCCTAAGAAGTATGCAAGATTCAACCCAATTGTTATAGCAGTATGGAGTGTTGATGATGGCGCTGGTGGAGATGAAGATGATGATGATCACGATGAAGTCCATCTTGATGGTGGTGTTGATGGCGACGATCTCCCCTCTCCAGGAAGGAATTTCCCCGGCAGATTTCTGCCTGCCGGAGAGCTCTTTCCTTCTAGCATCCTTCGTCTTCTGGAAAAATAGAATTTTCCATGTATTTTGTGGAATTTTCTGATCTTTGCGAATTTCACATCCAAATAGTGCCTTTTCCATCAGAACCCTGACTTCAGCGGTCCATCCTCCAAAAGTTATCAACTATGCAAAAACAGATGATATAACATAAGTATCATCTCTTAAAATGAAATATATGAATGAATAACAGTAAATTATGATATAGAATAGTGATGCAAAATGGACGTATCAGGCCGCACGCAGATCGTCGGGTGCGGGTTGGGCGGTGATCAGATATGTTTGCACGGCCACGATGGCTGCCTAGGCTGTTTTTGCCTTGATGTTTCCTGCTTGATCAATTAACATGAATGATAAGTCGAGATCTCGGATGATTCCACTTATTTCTGCTTCAGGGATGTTCTATAGTCGAGATGTTGCCCTTCTTGGTGGTGCTTCTCCTGTTACACTCCGTGATCCTCGAGTAGAGCTTAATTGCGCATGTCGTAAGCTGGAATCATCAACTAGCCTCTTTATTTTATCAAGTTGCCTTTGCATCCGAAGTATGTCTCTCTTCTTGTGGTGGAGAAGATATTGGTATGCTAGTAGACCCTCATGTGAAGCATCCGCTGTCATCGGGACCGCTCTCGAAATTGCCTCCCTTGCTTTTTGCCATGCTGACGCTGGTAGCCGAAGTCCTTGTATCTCTCCTGTATGAGGTTCTCCGCCACCTCATTGGACTACGCGATTATCTATTGTTCCTCCTCCATTGCCGCGTTCTCCTTCATTGTCGTGGTTTCTTGCATGGTCATATGATAAAATATCATTAGGGTTGAGGATAGGATTACCGTTTTCGTCGCGTGGTGTAGAGGTATCTCCGTTGATCATGTATACTTGGTGGCATATTATGTGTGGCATAATGGCGTCATCTTTTGCTTCTGCAGATGTGCTGGTAGTACTCCAAGATCGTAGTTCTAGATAGATCTTCGCCATCCTTTCTTCGAAGTCGACATTTTCACTGCTTTCTTCGAGATCCGAGTTTGTCGGGTTTGCTTTGCGTGGTGGGGTTAATTGTGGGTCTGATCCGAAGGAGAGATTTTCATAAAGACCATCAAGATCCCCTATATTCATCTCAATTTGCTCGCTTTCGTCGCTTGCTTCGATCTGTGCAGTGATGTCCGTGGAGGATCCGATGGAAGATGCTGGTACCTCTGTGGGCGTAGGTTTTCCCACCGACGGTTCTGATGTGATCAGGGCCGAAGGGTGTGATTCTTGCAGGTTGTCTGCTCGGAAGTGGAGGCTTCCGATGATTAGATCAGATCCGCCATTAAAATTGGCGGGTACCAATCCAGGGGTGGGTGGGCGTGGATCTGCTTTTGTCGAATTGATGCTTGGTGGAGAGCGTTCCGCCGAATCCGTGGTTCCAGCGTTTAGGTTTCCCACAGACGGCACCAATTGACAAGGGGTAACCTCGGCAATTCCCATGATGATGGACTTGGGGTTTCGCGAAAAAGAGAATGCTGGGTATTTCGTCGGATGTCTGGAAAACAATGAAGACAAAGTTGCTTGAATATTGAATAAACTCACTATTACAAGTTGTCCTCTAGATTTCTGTACCCTCGCTTGGGCTTCTCCCGTCCAATATATAATAGGCCGGGTCTCAAAGCTGTATGCGGATAGGTTTCATACACGCGTGATTACAATACTAACACAATGTCAGTTTATAGTCTCTTTCCTAATACAATCAGAGCATTTGTCAGTTGCTTCCTTGGGTCGCAGTCTAGAATCTTCATGGGTTGTAAGCCTTTTACCCAATGTAGGATAACCAATCATAAGCATCCAAGTAAGCATACTTATGTCACTAACAGATTGTAAAAGACACTATTAGTTTCCCAAACTTTAAAATAACCGTGAGGTTTTCGGTTTTGGATTGTAAAAGTAACCTGAACACATACCGTAAACCGGGTCCAGCCTGATTTTTTATGGCGCCCCGTATAATCGGCCTCCGCGCCCGTATATCCTTTGCTCTCGTGGCCGAATCGAGGGGACCCCGTAGACACTATCCTCTGCGCTCGCGGCTGAACCGAGGGGACCCCGTAGATGTGTTGTAGCTATGGTGGGACTGGCATTTCAGCGCCACCGTTTCCTGCCTCGTCTCTTCCGCTGCCATAGATCTACCTCTGATGTCGCCATTCTGCCTCGCCGCGTCCCGGATTTAGCTGTGATGGACCCTATCGAGCTCCCACCAGCAACTGGAGTTGCAGCGCCACCCCAATCGATGCCTCCCCTCCTCCCCCTCCACCGTCACCGTCACTCGTGCGTCTGCAGGGCCTTTTGTGCTTGCAAAGCTGGACATCGCTGGCACAAAGCAAAAACGCACAGGCAGCACGTCGTCTCGGTAGTAGCTGAGGCATCCTTCACCCCCTCCATGGCATCCGCACCAGTGCAGATCATCATCATCCAAGCTCCAAATAAAGAGAAGAAGCCGGACGTGAAGGGCATCCCCATGACAAAGAAGACAGTCGTCAGCCGCCGCCATCCGGTCGTGCCTCGGCCAGCTCTGGCCTCGACTACCACCTCCAACGACACCTCCATCGCCTCCCACTATGTGTCCGTGCAAACATCCGCAAGGTATGAAATCCACATACTCTCGTTCACGATTTGGCATGTCGTTTCCCAATTTTTACCGTGAATTTATCAATTTAGCTACGATTTGCATGTCGTTTCGAACTTGTTCACGAATTTGTTGAACACCACTGTGGTTGATGTATCGGAGTCACCACTTGGGGGATTCAGTGGTGAGGAGGAAGGAGGGCACGGTCATGAGGGCGAAGAGGGTGACGATGGTGCCGATAACGTATCCTACCATGAGTATGGTGATGATGAAGGCGACAAGGTGGAGGAGATAGACGGGGGGCCTTCGAAGAGAAGAAACCATGACCAAGGACGGTGAACTACACGGAGATTGAGGATGTGACCTTGGTGCGGGCACGGGAGCTAGTTTCCCTCTGCGGTGTGCAGCAATGATCAAACCGGCAAGCGATATTGGCAAAGGATTAAGCACAAGTTTTTCTAACTCATGCCTCGACTAGCCAATCCTACTCCTCGCTCTTACCAATCTCTCCAAGGGCATTGGGATGCCTTCAAAGCTTTCTATAGCCAATGGAGCGGTTGCTTGGAGCAAGTGCGGGTTGCGCCGCCTAGTGGTGTCAACATTGATGAATATGTGAGTTTCAATCATTTCTTTCCATGTGAACAAACCCCTAGCGAGTGATCAAATTGCTCACATACATTTTATATGCATTGTAGGATAACATTGCACAAGAAATATATAAAGACATGGCATGGTCGAAGAACAAACCATTCACATATAATCATGTCTACAAGTTGCTTGAGAAGATTTACAAGTGGAGGTTGGGGGACCAAGAAGCACCTCCAAAAACAGGGGCCATGATTCAGTTGATGATGATGAAAGTGATGTGGGTGGAAGAAACAAGAACAAGCCTAATGGAAATAAGGCAAATAAGAAGATTCGGAATGGTGACAAAGCAATAAACTTGGGTTACAAAAATTGATGAGATGGTTAAGTCTAAAGAGTTGTTGACTACCAAGAGAAGCCAAAGTTATGTTGGATCGAGAGAAACATGAAATGAAACAATCCAAATGGCTAGCAATTCATGAAGATTCCAAGTGCAAGGCTGAATTGGAGGAGTGGAGAGTAAAGATTGAGGAGGACAAGGCTAGGAGGGACCTTATTGCGGAAGAAACAAGAATAATGATGATGGATCCAAGCAAAATGGATTCACACCAGTTGGAATAGTGGAACCTAGAAAGGATGGAGATCTTAGAGAGAAGGAAGCAAGCTCTCCTACATGGTGGTGGTGGTGGCAGCGATGGTGGTCATGACGGTGGAAATGGTGGTGCTTGATGGCCTGTTCTTTGGCCGAACATGATGTTTATGTAGTAGTAGTTTGTTTTGTAAAATCATTGCAAATCATACTATGCACTCTTAAATTATCGCAAATTTCATATGAGCATATCTAAAAAACCATGAAATCATGGTTTAGGGTTCAATTTACAGTTCTGCTGGTTGCTCGCGCGGAACAGACACCACACTCTAGGCCCGTAAAATAGAATATTCTGATTCACAGACTGTGGTGTCTGTTCCGTGCGAGCGAAAATGAGCCTGAAGACCTTCACCTGCAAACAATTTACAGTTTTGCATTTTTTAGCTTATTTACAACAACATGATTTTGTGTTGCCTGCAGAGATGTTGGTCTATGTATTGATTTGGCATCTACATGCTAATCATGACACAGAAAGAAATGTATCATAGAATTCTGGACACACTTATTTGCTTTATATTTTTCCTTTAAGGAAAAACCATAACGTTGCACCCATATTTTCATGTTTGCACTACGAATTCTTCAGATTTAATTAATTCTGCAATACATCATTGTTGTTAGTCGTTGCTCTCTAGTTTCTTATGGCGTCCACCCAAGATTTGGCCTCGACAAGGAGGTTGTGAAAAGCTCCAACATCTAAACGAAACATTGTTGCCTAGATTGAAAACTTTGGAAGCCACATGTGGTCCGGGCCATCCAATTGAGCCTCCAAATCAATCCTAGTTGTCCACTTCACCTTCGTATTTCTACATGTACCGGCACTCGTCCCAACTTCTCTCACTGATTTGCTAGCCTACTTTTTGCGTGGCTCGCTCGTTAGTTACCTATGTAGCATGGCATGCCGTGTGACATCGGGTCGGGAGGATAGAGACATGGTGGTTGTCCCGTGATTTCCTTGAGTGTCCATCAGTAGAAGCATATTTCTACCTCTCTCATTTTGTTCGACTCTTTTGGAAAGGACGGCTGCGGTGACCAGCCCTTTGTTGGCGGGTAGAGGGCAAGCTTGGTATTATCTGAGCCCCCTCCCTTGCCTATGAAGAGAGGGACAGAGTCCGCCCTAGACACCACCCACTCCATTGCCCTCTTCTCTCCCTTCCATCCTCCCCTCCTAAAACCCTAGCCGCCATGGTCTCTCCCTAGATGAGTATTATTTTCATTTACCAGACCTACAAATTTGTTCTCATACTCGACTTATCTTCATAAAGATCCGCAAAGGAATGACATCCATATGTGGGACAAAGGTTACAGATGGATCCATACATATTGATGTCACTAAATCCACACTGGATACTACGAACCTGCGAGGATGAATGACAGAAGAAGAGGGATGATCATAGAGTCACAACATGTGCTCTGCTGCTTTACATAAGGTGAGACGTGAGTACAAGTAACAAATTGGAATTTTTCTATGATAACTCGTAATCAAAATACAAGGAAAATTTAGTGTAGCAAAGTGGGATGATTTGTAGTAATCCAGAAAGGTTTTTTTACGTAATATTATTGTTGAAAGTACTTGTTAAATGCCTGTGTGCTGCTAAGGAGAAACAAACAATTGTACCTCATGAATATGCACGTGAAGTAAGATATATGTTGTTTTCAACTATGAAGATAATGGTTGATTTTCTTTCTCCGGTTACTTTTTTGTCGGCAACCAACACATTACCTTCTTCCTCTCTCCTTCTTTTTTGATTTCTTTACTTCCCCATTTTCTACCTAGAGTGTTTGTCTATTCTTCTCCAACTCTTAGTTGTGCAAAATATGATTGTTGGGGTTGTATCTATGTCAAAGTTCACATAGTCCACTTTACCTCTAGCCTTCGACTGTTGCGATCCTATGGCATACTCGTCTAGTTTGGACACATGTGGTTTTCAAGAAGTGTGGTACAAAATAGCCATAAACATCAAGTTCATTGGTATACACAATATAGACAAAATTCATATAGTACTATAAGTTAAATGTCAACAATATGGTGGTATCCCTTACAACATAACGTTGCTCGGCCAGGTTTTTAACTTGGAAATTTGCATGTGTTTATTTGTTTTTTTACCTCCTCGGATTATTTCTTTCGCCATTGATTTATTTCTTATACTTTCTATTTTATTCATTATTTATGAACTCAGAAAAAATTTGGTCAATGCTGCTCATAAAATTGTTCTGCAAAGGGGAAATGTTTACGATAATATCCTTTTCTCATTTCTAAGTAATCTCTAGAAAAAATCATTTTAAGCAAAATTGCCCACATTGCCAAGAATGGTGCTCATGGTGTTAATTTATCTTTTCCACACTATTCATCTTTTGGAAAAAACTGAAGGTAACTTGTTGTGATATTTGTTCAAATACTTCTAAAACATGTTCCCATTGACCAATAAAATATTTATTATGTGTAATTTTATTTTGTATAGTAAGCCATGTGACTTTTGTCAAAAGAGTTGCTCACTATTGGTCACATAATTGTTCATCTGTTGCCAAAAAACATTCCTAACTCCAAAACTTTTGCTCACTCTAATACTGTGAATTTAAAGTAATTTATGTAGGTACACATTGGATTTTTATACATGTTGAAAATCGTAATATAGGAGTATCAAAAAACTCATTGTATAGGTATAGCAAGCTTTTCTTAGAAACGTGTATCTAGCTTTTTTTTTAGAGCAGCATCGTTTTTCCTAAGAATCTGCAGCATATCCCATCGCGGCATTCTTTCTAGGACAGCCTAGCTAGCTTTCTTAATTTAAAAACAGCGACATAGCTGCCTTTTTCTTTTGAGCCTAATCAACCCTAGTTAACTGATTGGTTCAATCTCAAAAAAAAAAAAAAAAACTGATTGGTTCCTTCCCTGGACTGCCATACGCTGTATGCGGTGCCATACAACCTTTTAAATCTACTAGGCTAAATCTACTTCTCTAAATCAAAAAGGAAGGTGATAACTGGGAGTTGCAACTATCCGGATTTTATGATTGCCTACGGTTGCTTAAGAAACGGTAATTAATTGCAGATAAATTCCACTTTTTGGGTTTGCGCGGTGGTTAATTTTAGACCTTACTACCATTTTTGTGTGGTGAAAACTGTGTGATACTGGATGCGCATATCGAACGGTCTAGATGCGTCAATGAGGAGCGTTGAGTGTTGAGTGTGATATACAACCATGAGCAACTACCAATTAATAGTAAGAGGTATACTCGTGAGCTACATTTTAGTCCCACAACTTGCACCGTGGAGCGTTTTAGTTCCATATCTTGCAAATTGAGCCAACCGGGGAGCATTTTAGTCCAATTTAATTGAATTTCTATGATTTTGACCAAATTTGTTCAACTATAGGTCAACATGATATGTGACATCGCAATTTTTGTAAATTGACCCGTGTATTTTTCTCTATCGCTTGCCACGTTGTACAAAAAGACAGGTGGTTGTACAAATAGGAAAACAATCACGTGAGATCTAAGGAATCGAACTCGAACTAACGACCTCAGCAGCTAAAGAATAACAAGCTTACCGCCAATACACACATGAAGACATGATAAGATAAAGAGCAGTCCATTATTATACATCCTTTCTAGACAGTTGCGTTCGAGCTCACCTAGTCGCACACGTACAAGACATGAAGCACACAATGAAAAAAGTTAGGCATTCACGCAACAGCTCGCTCGCTTGGACACAAAACGTAGAAAGAAAGTTAAATATACTAGCGCACACACACGAGTGGAGTGAAGCTTGATTGATCGAGTTTATACATCAGAGCTACATGTAAGCCTATATTTTAGACATTCAGAATAAGTGTTCTAAAGTAGTGAAAATTTCTAAAGAAATGTAACTTTTCAATCCAAAATAATTTGTGTTCTGGACTATATAGAAAAGACAAAATTAGAGATATCGTTTTGTGAACTGTCCACGCACGGGTGCGCTCCAGCTAGAGAGCGGGTGAGCTAGAGAGAGAAACCCACCACCGCCCGTCACTCCGGCGGCGGCGACCAGAGCCTCACGCCAGTTGCTCTCCCTCCCTCCCTGGTGCCGACGACCACCAGATCCGTCCCTCCGCCATGACCTCCCCCAACCCTGTCCAGGCACCTTTCCCCACCCCTCCCTCTGCACCCCCACCTCCTCCCAGGCTAGGCGGTGGGCGGATTACTCTGACGACGACGAGGAGCCGGAGCGTCCCCCCGCTCACGTATTCTGAATGTCTAAAATATAGGCTTACATGTGGCCCTGGTGTATAAACTCGATCAATCAAGCTTCACTCCACTTGTGTGTGTGCGCTAGTATATTTAACTTTCTTTCTATGTTTCGTGTCCAAGCGAGCGAGCTGTTGCGTGACTACCTAACTCTTTTCATTGTGTGCTTCATGTCCGTATGTGTGCGCGTGGGTGAGCTCGGACGCAACTGTCTGGAAAGGATGTATAATAATGGACCACTCTTTATGTTATCACCTCTTCATGTGTGCCTTGGTGGTAAGCTTATTTCTCTTCAGCTGCTTAGAGAAACACTAACGACGCCCTTATTCCTCCGGCCCTTAAAACGCGAGTAAGGGTGTCTGTACTACGTTTTTACACGTTGAAAACCACCGGCGGAGATCAGGATCCTTACTCACAACCTGTAAAACCGAATATTCTGTTTTACAGGTGCGATAAGGGCACTGATCGATGGCAAATGTTTCCTGGCCCGTAAAAACAGGAATTCTAGCACAAATGCAAGTTGCAAACATTTCATGCGTAGTTTCAACATCAAATCAACAACATAGTTCGCATCAACTTCATACGCAAAACAGTTCATGGCAAATCCAAATGCATAGTTCATAGGTCTACCAACATGCAAGGGAGAATCAAGCTCCGGAATTGTCTCCATGCTCAACCGAAGCACATCCGATCTTTGACGAAGGAGCCTTCTTCTTTCCATGATCTCCACGGTGGTCTCTTTCCACCACTCCAATTGTTGCTCATTCATGTCCTTCATGTTCATCATCTTGATCTCCCTCTCCTTGTCTAGGACTGCCTTCATCTCCTCCAACTCGGCCTTGCGCCTTGATTCTTCTCGTGTGGCTTCCACCTTTGCAAGCTTCACCTCTCTCTTGTTCTTAGTGATAGTAAGCTTTGCCTCCAATGTCTTCATTGTCATAGACTCCTTGGTCTTCATCATTTGATCCAACTTGTCCCTTAACAATGATGACTCGGCCTCCATCTTAATCCTCTCCTAGGCCTTCTTGCACCCCTCCAGCTTGTCCCACCTTCTTCCTTCCTTATCATCATCACTATCATCCATTTTACCCATCACCCTTTTCTTTAGTGGAGATTCTTGGTCCTTCAATTGCCATTTGGGAAGATGCTTGAGCACGTCATGGAAATGCTTGAATGCAAACTTTTTTCCCTTGCTGTCGTTCATGTATTTGTACCGCCCTTGCGCAAGGTCGCCCCACAATCGCAACACTAAAGGTTAATAGTGAAACCACTTGGAGGATTCAACGTCACCGCATCAATGGCCGCACTCCACCGGCTACAAGCCGGTTTGATCACCTCCCAACGACCTTGGAGCGATCAGAAACTGCGAGCCATAGGCTACCGCACTCGAGGCATGAGATGGTAAAACTTGTCCTCAATGCGCTGCCAATACCGCTTCCTGGTTTGATGAGTGACTCATGCATCATACATTCCAACTTGTGCCCAAGCATGGCACAAAGTTGTATCCTCGATCTTCGTGTAGTTCATGGCTCTCTTCTTCATCTTCTTCACCGTGCCCATCTCGACCTTGGTCACCTCTACCATCTCCTCGTCATCTGTCTCCTTGTTTTCGGTCGGCTCATCGGCATCAACGTCACCCAAATTCTGCTCTTGTTCACCGGCAAAAGGAGCGAGAGGTGGATCAGAGGTGTCAACACTGGTGCTGTTCAACATCTCCATGAACGAACCATGTGTAGGGTTGCTAAAATCGGAGAATTGGCATAAATTATGCGAGGTGAGATGGAGGGACTCGGGGAAAATTTGGCATACCTTTTGGGCAACAGGTCAAACGGTTGCGGGGCAGGGGAGACGGCGGGAGGCGGAGATGGAGTGATGGCGGGGGAAACAGCAGGAGGCGGAGATGGAGTGGCTGGCAGGAGGCCGCTGCAGCGGGCCGACCTCTTCTGGCTAACCCGCTTCCTCTTAGGCTTCGACGCTGGCGTAGGGGCGGGAGCCGGCGCATATGCTGTCTAGTTGAGGTGCGTACCCGCCCTCTTCCTCTTCTACACGCTAGTGGCCGCGACCATCTTGGCGACATCCGTGGAGGTCGGAAGACCTCCGACAGCCCCGAGAGAAACGGTGAGCGGCGGAGAGTGTGCCCCAGGCTGCGGCGTGCCGCCAGCGGACAGCGGGATTGATCCGTGGTCCATGCCGTTAGTATTCGGGCGCAACGGCGCATGATACGGCGGGGGCGCAGAGATCGGCGGTTGCGGGTGGGCGGGAAGGGGTAACAAGCTGAAATCTCTCGCGCGCAAAGGAACGATGGAGTGGGGGGTGCGTTCGGGTCACCCTTTCCAACCCTGGTTTGTGCGGGTGGAGAGCGGGTTTACGAGTAGGCCCTTACTTTTTTTAAGGATCGTGTGATTTGAGGGTACTGATCGCTGTCGATTTCTCGCTGAAAACCTTAAAACAACGGTTATTTTGAGGGTTTGCCCCATTTAAGGGTGCTGTTAGACTTGCTCTTAGGTCGTTAGTTCGAGTTCGATTCCTTAGGTCTCACGTGGAGATTTTTTAGACAAAATACGAAGAAGGAGAAAGGAGAGGGTCCACGTGCGGGTGCACTCCAGCTAGAGAGCGGGTGAGCTAGAGAGAGAAACCCACCGCTACCCGCCACTCCGGCGGCGGCGACCAGAGCGTCATGCCGGCTGCTTCCCCTCCCTCCCTGGTGCCGACAGCCAGCAGATCCTCCACCTCTGCTATGACCTCCCCCAACCCTGTCCAGGCCGCTTCCCCCACCCCCTCCCTCTCCACCCCCACCTCCTCCTAGGCTAGGCGGTGGGAGGACTACTCTGATGACACCGAGGAGCCAGAGCATTCCCCCCGCTCATGTATTCTGAATGTCTAAAATATAGGCTTACATGTAACCCTGATGTATAAACTCGATCAATGAAGATTCACTCCACTCGTGTGTGTGCGCTAGTATATTTAACTTTCTTTCTATGTTTCGTGTTCGAGCAAGCGAGCTGTTGCGTGACAGCCTAACTCTTTTCATTGTGTGCTTCATGTCCGTATGTGCCCGAGTAGGTGAACTCAGACACAACTGTCTAGAAATGATGTATAATAATGGACCGCTCTTTATGTTATCAAGTCTTCATGTGTGCCTTGGTGGTAAGCTTGTTTCTCTTTAGCTTCTTAGGTCATTAGTTTGAGTTCGATTCCTTAGATCTCACATGGAGATTTTTTTAGACAAAATACGAAGAAGGAGAAAGGAGAGGGTCCATGCGCGGGTGCGCTCTAGCTAGAGAGCGGGTGAGCTAGAGAGAGAAACCCACTGCCGCCCGGCACTCTGGTGGCGACGACCAGAGCCTTATGTCGGCTGCTCCCCCTCCCTCCCCGGTGCTGGGGGCCACCAGATCCGCCACCTCCGCCATGACCTCCCCCAACCCTGTCCAGGCCCTTCCCACCTCCTCCTAGGCTAGGCGGTGAGCAGACTATCTGATGACGACGAGGAGCCGGAGCGTTCCCCTGCTCCTACTATGAGGTGCTTCGTAGTGGCTCGCCCTCTCCGGTGGCCCATCCCCCTCACCGGTGGTGTCCCCCACCCAGGCCCCTACCCTTGCCGCCCGCTCTGTCCCGCAATAGAGGGCTACGTCGCCGGTGTAGGACCATGGCACGACGCAAAGGAGTGAACATGGTCCCTGGCAGCATGCTGGAGGACGAAAACGGCAGCATGGCGGCCCGGCCGAGCTCCCCGCGCTCACCATCCGGGACGACCTACCTCCGTACCTTACTGGGTGCTGCTTCAACTGCCACCGGATGTGTCATATCTCCAAAGACTTCACTTTCCCAACCATCTGCCTCCGCTGCAGAGATGAAGGCCACCATGCAAGTGATTTCCCGTAGTGGCGTGGAGATTGGCAGCGGCCCGGGCCACGTGGATAGGGAGAGGGGTGGCAGGCTGCCGTGCCGGCGCGAGATGGGCGGCAGCAGCACGAGGCGGGGGGCAGCCGTGGAGGCGTTTGATACGTCGTAAACGTATCTATAATTTTTGATGTTCCATGCTTGTTTTATATCTACTTTCTTATGTTTTGTTCATACTTTGAGGTATTTTTATACATTTTCTGGAACTAACCTATTAACAAGATGCCGAAGTGTCAGTTGCCTGTTTTCTGTTGTTTTTGGTTTTAGAAAAGCCAGAAAAGAAATATTCTCGGAATTGGATGAAACAAAAGCCGAAGTTCCTATTTTCCCGACATGACACGGAGTCCAAAGCAGAGACAGAGGAGGGCCAGGGCCTGGCCACAGCATATGGTGGCACGGGTCACCTCTGGCCGCGCCACAAGTGGGTGTGGGCCCCTCAGGCCTCCACCGACCTTACCCTTCGCCTATATATTCCTCCCGGGATGAAAACCCTAGATACCAGATCAGAATTCCACGAAAAGTTCCACGGCGCCGCCGCCACCGAAGAGGAGATTCGGGGGACAGAAGTCTCTGCTCTGGCACCCTGCCGGGATGGGGAAGTGCCCCCAGAGCCATTTCCATCGACTCCACCGCCATCTCCATTGACTCCACCACCATCTCCATCGCCATTGCTGACTCCCATGACGAGGGAGTAGTTCTCTCTCAAGGCTAAGGGCTCTATCGGTAGCTATGTGTTCATCTCTCTCTATCCGTGATATTATTGAGATCATGAGCTTTGTAATCTATAGATCTATTCTGCTACTCAAGTGCTTTAAATAATCTCTGCTTATCCCCTGACAGTGTGCACACCGTGTGGCACTTTGGCTAAGGTTACATAAATACTTATCGTGAGTATAATTTGAGTTGGATGTCTCTATAAGATTGTGGTGTTTGTTGAAACCATCTAGCGCTCAAGGTGATAGTGAGGGGTTATCTAGATAGGGAATGCGAACTTTAAGGTGTGCTGTTATAGCCCTACATCGTCCAACCGGAGAGTAGTTCAGGATAGAATAATGAAGAGAAGATATTTATATGAGAGTGTCCACTAGTGAAAGTATGATCCCTAGGCCTTGTTTCCAAGCATTGAAACACCGTTTACAATCAGTCCTATTACATGTTTGCTTTCTTCCACTCTTATTTCAGATTGCAATTACCACTTATAATCATCCATATTACTTGTATTTCACTATCACTTCGCCCAGCTAGTGCACCTATACACCTGACAAGTGTATTGGGTATGTTGGGGACACAAGAGACTTCTCGTATCTTGATTGTAGGGTTGCTTGAGAGGGATACCTTTGGCCACTTCCTCCTTGAGTTCGATAAACCTTGGGTGATCCACTTAAGGGAAACTTGCTGCTATTCTACAAACCTTTGCACTTGGAGGCCCAACACTGTAACAAGAATAGAAGCGTGCGTAGACATCAGTGTTCATGACCGGCTGAGAAGCCACATCTAGCCAGTGCCAAGCGTGACTTCGGAGCGCTCTGACCCTGGTGCGGCGGCTTACCGCGTCCCAGCGAGGTGGCTTCTAGGCACACTCCAGGTCTCCCCCTCCCTATGGCTAGCTCTCTCGGGTCGAGAGGGTGGGGCGCAAGCAGTGTGTCGACGATGGCAACGGGGGTCCTTGTGTGGATCGTGGAGCATAGGTCGAGCGTGTTGGCCAAGGCGAACTATTCCCTGGTGGTTGCGGCGAGTGTGATGGGCATCGCGTGCACGACGAGAGCGCAGGCAGCCGTGGCATGCGAGGTGTGCAAGGGGCACGTGGTGAGCATGTTCCTGGCGACAGTGGCGAGCATGTCCCTGGTCGCGGTGCATGCAACATGCATCGTGGACCCGATGTGTCTAGGAGCAGACACAGCGAGCACGGCAGGCAGGGCAGGCATGCCGGACACGGCGAGTGAGGCTCGCATGGAGGCCGAGATGACCATGTCAGATGCGATGGGCGCAGCGATAGAGGAAGAAGCCTGCCACCTCAGAGGTAGAGAGCCGACGATGACCGCGGTGGACGCCCCACTCCCCGTGATATTCCCTCATCGTCGCGACGTGAGGTAGCCCTGACCAGGCCATGGAGATGGTCATCATCCCGAGGACAATAGAGATCGCCGCGACAGAAGGTGCGCTGCGATGGGCTCTCGTGGCCTTCGTTTCTGGGCATAGCTCAAGCGTGTTCTTGATCGAGGCCAGGGCAGGGTAACGGTGCAAGTCCCCAGGGTTGAGGACAACTTCACCCTCCATCTTGCGTGGCCGACGGATTTCCTCCTGGTTTGCAGCAGTAGGTGCGTTCGTGACGACAGCATGGCCGATGGGGTGGTGAACGGCAGGGGCTTCTCCCTCCTCTGCTCACCGTGGAACCGACAACTTCAGGTTGTGCGCCACCCACTCCGATACCGCGCTCACATCGAGCTCACTAGGTCCCTACGCATGCTTGGAACCGTAGCACGGCGGTGGCGTTGCTCGGGTCTCAGGCTTGGGTGGTGCGGCTAGGAGCTACGACGGCTAGCCGGGAGGATCTAGGGTGCTTCCAGGTGGTGGCATGGATTGATAGCATTAACCAGCTACCATAGAAGAAGGCATTGCTCATCGAAGAACTTGATGATCTGATGGAGGAAGATGAAGGCCTCATCCTTCCTGGCGATGCGCTTATCCCGCTGGAGAAGTTTATGCTCTGTTACATCATCAGGATTCGACTGGTTCAGACGGAGGACATGTCGGGTGGCAACGGTCTGGCTCCAGGAGGCAGGGGAGACGGCAGTGGCAGTGACGGTGGAGATGATGGTGGTGGAGGCGATAGGGTTGACTGCGAACTGAGGCGGGAGCAAGGCGGTGGGCCACCTCATGTGCCTGCATGTTCTGGGTCACACGGCTCGCGTGGAGAGGCGCACCGGCGGTGACCTTCCGGTGAGGGATGGGGCGTCATGCACCACTAGAGGTGGTGCCCTGGCCGACAGTGGAGAGGGAGGACCAGAAGGAAGACAACATGGTGGGAGGTGATGCTGAGGTAGAGGGGATGGAGCCCACATTGAGTATGTCAGTTTCGGTTGAGGAGTATCAGTCATGTTCCCATGTCAACGAGTCCTATTTTGACGCCCCTTTTGACCATCGTGAGTTGGACTCATTTCAAATTCTTTCACGCGGAAGACCGGGGTCTGAGGCAGAAGGATTGCTAGGAGGGCAGTTGGAGCTACTGCATTTGGAGGTGCCCACCACACCACGTTCTTTGCCGTGGGTGGATACAAACCGGAACGGTTCAGGAACATTCCTGAACTGGGACAGTCTAGTCGTTGTGGACGTGCCTGAAGTGGGTTGGGCCGAGGTGACCCCTTCCTCAGGCCAGATCGCTTCCAAGCAAGGTGACTAGGAATGTGGAGGCTACCAGCTCTCTTCGTCGGGCCTGCTGTCGTCACCTGGTGACATGGTTGATAGTAGTTGTTGGTCGGTGGCATCGAGCCATGTGGGATCTCCCCGATCGGTGTTGGACATGCTCGACGTTTTCTCTGTCAACCTGTCATCTGGGGAGCCTGATGCATATGAAGTTCATGGGCCCAAGATCGTGGATGGGGTTGTCGACCATACACTTGTGGGGAGACAGAGCGCCATGGAGTTCAAGGGTGCTTGCAAGGCGCATATTAGCTTGGTCCTAATCATGCCGGTAGTCAAGCGTTGACGAAACAAGAAGGTTTACGTAGGACCGATGAGGAGGAGTGGACGGATGCGTGGGCGGTTTGGAGACGGCACCCTGATCCGCCAGCAGCAGTGCACCCTCGCCGCCTGACTAGGGATCGCTAGACAGGGCGAGGTAATTAGCGATGAAGCTCTAGACGCCTACCTAGACCTGTTCTCGACACCTCTACGCCAACAGCACATTGACGTGGTCCTTCGCCTGTTCGGTTGGATGCCTGATGCCCTGCCTCTGTGCAATGATGCACTAGTGGAGTGCCTAGTTTAGTGGAGATTTGTGTTGACCCCTACTTCCTTTGACATTCTCCCAGCTATTCTCGTTTGTAATAATGGATGATCCGTATTTTTCCTTCGGCAGCTGGAATGCACATGGTTTGAACTCTCCAGCTCGTCGCTTAGCGATCTCGCAAGTCCTGGTGCCTACAAGGGCCGTCATGGTATGTTTGCAGGAAACCAAGATGGCGGTGATCACTGACCGCGTGGTGAGGGAGTGCCTCGGCGCCTCTTTCGATAAGTTCTTCTTTCTTCTAGCAGAAGGGACTCGTGGAGGGATATTCCTTGCCTGGCAGTCCAATCTGGTAGACATCACAAACCCCCACTACACAGATAATGTGATCACTGCCCGTATCTCCACGTGCGTGGATCATAGCTGGTGGTTCACAGGCGTCTATGGAACCCAGAGTGTTGAGGACAAGAGGGCCTTCCTCCAGGAGCTGCAGGACATTCGGGACTTCCATTTCAGTCCATGGATTGTGGCGGGCGATTTCAACATCATCCCCAATCCGAAGGATAAAAGCCAGGGAGCTCTACACCACTGCATGATGGCCAAGTTTAAGAGAACGCTGGTTGTGCTAGAGCTAAAGGAGCTCTACCTCAATGGGCGAAGGTTCACCTGGACCAATGAGCGGGATCGGCCAACCCTAGAGAGGCTTGACAGGGTCTTTGTCTTAGTGGACTAGGACGCAATGCCAAGACGCCTTCCTCTCAGCTTTGTCGTCGGGGCCTTCGGACAACTGCCTCCTGTTGCTCTGCTTAACGCCAAATCTACAACGAGGGCGCATATTCTAGTTTCAATCCTTCTAGCCCAAGGTGGATGGCTTTATGGACGTGGTGCAGTAGGCATGGACCCTGTCATAGTGGGAACCAAACCCCTTCAAGAGGCTAGATGCAAAACTGAGAGCGGTGGCCAAAAGCCTCTCTAGCTGGAGCTCTAAATTTATCGGGAGCATCAAGATGCATATCCTTCTAGCCATAGAGCTGATCCTTCAGTTCGATGTGGCCATGGAAAGTAGACAGCTCTCGCCTGAGGAGCGAGGAATCAGAGGTGTGCTCAAGAAGAAACTGCTAGGGCTAGCCTCGCTTGAGAGGACGCTAGCATGACAAAGGGTGCGGGTCCTGTGGCTCCGGGAGGGCGATGCTTGCACGCGTTTCTTCCACACTCATGCTAGCCATCGGAGGAGGAAGAATTCATCAGCCACTTGTTAGTAGATAATGTGCAGATCTCGGAGCATGTGGAGAAGGCAGAAGCCGTGGACAGCTTCTTCGAGAACCTGCTGGGGGTGGCAGGGAATCGACCATTTTTGCTGGACTTGGATTTCCTAGGGATGCAGCCCATGGACCTCGAGCACATCAATGGCGTTTATACGGAAGAGGAGGTCCTGGTAGCCATCGAGGGCATGCCCTTGGAAAAGAGCTTGTTCGTCTGCGGTACCAAAGTTCGCAGGCCAGCGCATGGCGGTACCTAAGTTGCCTGAAATTACCGCGTTTCAAAAAGTTGGCCGCCAACTACTGAGAGGGGCCATTTCGAGGCAAACTCATCTCACCCCTGCCAAATTCAAACATTCTGTTAAACTGCCTCGTGAAGTAGATGGTCGGGACCCTCATGTCGGTCATCTGTCCGTGACGCGGGCGCCAACGCGGCAACCTCTTAGATAATTCGAGCAGCTAAGTGGATTGGATGCGTTAACCAATTTCACAAATCCATTCCCAGCTTTACCCTAGCACCGGCGGCGTCGGAATCCACCCTCCAGGCAGGATGATCGCTTCAGACATTTGACTTCCGGCGCCAAGTTGCTGCGCCAGTGATGACCCACAAGTATAGGGGGTGTATCACAGTATTTTCGATAAGTAAGAGTGTCGAACCCAACGAAGAGGAGAAGGTGCTGGCTAGTGGTATGTATCAGGAATTCTCTGCAAATACTTAGCAAACGGATTTTTAGGGGTTTTCGATAAAGCAAGTAAACAAAGTACGAGTAAATAAAAGACAGTAGGAAAAAATGCAGCAAGTGGCCCAATCCTTTATGCAGCAAAGGACAAGCCGGTTATATTACTTAAGATGACCAAACGTTCTCGAGGACACATGGGAAGACTGTCAAGGTCTTTCGCTTCATATAGCTGATTAATCTTCTCTAGCTTGCTAAGTGTTGTGTGGGTGAACCTGTGCTAATGTACCGCCCCATCCAAGACTAATACATACTTGTGATTATACCCCTTGCAAACATCTGTAAGTACAAGAAAGTAATTAAGGTAGAAACCTAACCACAGCTTTAAACTCTAAGACCCTTACGTCCCTTGTGCAATGGTTTCCTAACGGAGGTTCAGGTTTCTGTCACTCCGGCAACCCCTACGATTTGTATCCATATACACAATGCATTCCCCTAGGCCCATATAGGTGAAGTGTCATGTAGTCGACATTCACATGACACCACTAGAATAAGTACACCACAACTTAAATAACAATCTATTGAATCTTTCTCAACGCAACTCCACTACTAACAACAAGACTTCTCCCATGTCCTCAAGAACAAAACGATCTACTCACAAGACATCATATGGATCATGATCAGAGATGGAATAATGATGCATAACAATCTGAACATAAACAATAATTCAATGGTTCACTCAATAGCATCAACTACAAAGAGTAATCAACACCGGGAAAGTTTCCCCTATGAACTATATGAAGATTCAACCAATTGTTACAGCAATATGGAGATGGTGATGAGGGTGCTGATGGTGATGATGATGATGATCCCGATGAAGTCAGGCTTGATGGTGGTGTTGATGGCGACGATCTCCCCTCTCCGGGAAGGAATTCCCCCGGCAGAAATTTGTCAGCCGGAGAGATCTTTCTCTCTCAGTTTTTTTCGCCCCGCATAGGCGGCGGAATCTTTCTATGGTCGCTCCCCGTGTCTTAGGGTTTCGGGAGGATGATATACGCTAGAGGGGAGAGGCTGGAGTGGGCCAGGGTGGCCACCACCTCCTGGCGTGGCCTAGGGCTGCCCGCGCCATGGTGTGGTGTGGGCCCCCGGTGGCCCATCTCCACTCTGTCTTCTGGCATCCTTAGTCTTCTAGAAAAATAGGATTTTCCGTATATTTTCCCGGATTTTCTGATCTTCGCGAATTTTGCCTCCAAACAGCACCTTTTTCATCAGAATCCTGACTGCAGCGGTCCATGCTCCAAAAGTCATCAACCATGCAAAAACATATGAAATAACATAAGTATCACCTCTCAATATGAAATATATCAATGAATAGTGGTGAATTAAGACATAGAATAGTGATGCAAAATGGACGTATCAACTCGCCCAAGCTTAGACTTCGCTTGTCCTTAAGCGAAACTGAGCTCAATAAACATGGCCTCAGGTTTATGGAGTGAAGAATCGATAAAAGAATACGGACAAGAAGCATCACATTCATCAAAAGCATAGATCATAATAGAAGACAACTCACTATTGTATAACTTAACTTGCAATAAGTAAAGGAAACACAATAGAGATACATAAAGTGAATCATAATTGGTAATGGCAAACTTAGCTCTTGGTCGAAGAATAGTTGATAATTTGCTAGAGTTCACAAATAGCTGGTTTTCAATGAAAGCTTTCAAAGTAGTAAACATCAAGATAAGAGGAATGTGCAAAACAAGGAACATAAGAAACATGATTGAATAAATCATCATATGAATGAATGAAACACAACAACTCAAAATACTTGCTGAGATTGAAGGGAATAGGTTTACTGACTCAACTACAAAGTAAAAGAAAGGCCCTTCAAAGAGGGAAGAAGGGATTGAATAAAGAGCTCCCAAAAATTATGATACTTACTAGCTTTCATCTCTCATTGCCCCTATCATAGGCATCTTTTGGTGGTTAAGGTAAAAGTGATCAAATATGAGGATATGCATTGACAAGTTGTAAGTTGTGAATCTCATGTCCCTTGAATATGAGGGCCGCTCCTCATGCTACTCAAGTTTAGTCACCGGTAAGTTCTTGTCATCGTAAGCATATGTGTATCATAGAGAACCGCCAACAGGGTACCCCTTGACCGATCATACGGAAGAATCTCCATATCAAAATGACAAGGCAAGCAAACAACAAGTATCTCAGCAATCTTCTTATTTACCATGGGAATATGGTGTTTTTTTCTCTCTTTCCTCTTTTCATAATATCTCTTTTTTCTTTTCTCTTTTTCTCAATTTCTATCTCTCTTTTTTTTATAAGAAGAATGCTTCATAGATACTCGTTATGGTTACGCTGCAGGTTTCCACCATGTCAGCATGGATTAGACCAGCGGCCCAGGCGTTTCTCTAACACACATGCATAACTCCATGGACTTATAAGCTCCCCTTTCATTTCACACCGACAACATCCATAGACAAAAGAACATGATATCAACTTGGTACTAAGTACCAGTGCAATTTGAAAGCGTTACCCATGACAACATGGTTCTGCTAATCCACAACTTACAAAGCGCAAGCATATACGCAACATACGTGAGCACAATGGTTCAAGTTTATTAAGTGCAAGAAAGTAAAGTGTGCCATCAAGTTCGTGAGAGCTTTAATCACTAATTTTCACATAACAAGTTTAATTTGGGAGGTAGATAAAACAAGAATTTACTTGGAATAGCAATAATGCTACTAGGTAGGTATGGTGGAAACAAATGGCAAAGGTTTTGGTTTTAAGGAGGTGGATGCACGAGAAGAATTCTCTCTCAGTACAGGTTTTTGGCTAGCAAGGCTGGGTAGCAAGTATAAGAGTTGAAGGAAACAACTAAACATAGAAATGATAAAAACAAACATGCAATCTTCCTTGGAAGCACAAAAGATCTTGACTAGAGAATACTAGACTTATGAGCAAATCAAGAAAAAAAGATGATGAAATTATTTTTATTTAGAGTACTTCTATCTTTTCTTTCAACTCTCAAAAAGGTGTTGCTACTGACCAAGCTAGGTTTGCCAAAACCAACTAAATTAACTCAATGATCCCAAAGTGATACCAATACTAACAACAAGATCAATCATATAACCATGAATTGAAAACTAATATAAGCTATGCAAAAGAGTGAATGATAGATTTTCTCATTAATATTCCATAACGGAAACTCACACCAAGGGATACATATCTAACGGAAACTCAAACCATACTACATAATAACTCCTCTATTCATGATATGACTCTACTAATAAGGTAAAAAGATAGAAGATAGTGATATGATACCGCGGCACTCCCCCAAGCTTGGAACAAACCAAGGGGATGCCAAACCTGATGACTAATTACTCCTTTGGTGGTGGTGGTACCCTCTCGTCTTCGTCTGTCTTCCATGGTAAGGGCTTCCCATCAACAAATGATATCGTGGTTTCCAACATCCTGAAACTTGCAGCAGCACTTATGCGTTTAAATCTAGCCTCATACTGACAGTTTTGATTTTGAACGTCATAGAACTGTGCTTGCAGTTCGTTGGTTGTTTGGCGGAGTGAGAGGACTTCGTCTTTGAGTTCAGCAGTCTCCTTTTGGTGCTCGGTGATGAGTTCGGAACAAATCTTGTGGATGATATCCACTTCGCGCTCCGCCATCTTCTTGTACCTAAAGACTTCTTGCTCCAGCGCTTCCATCCTGTCCTCCAGACTTCCTTCACCTTTATGGCCTTGAACCTCTTTAATCTGGACCTCCCCACCTTCGAGCAACAACTCCTTGGGATGAATCTTCAACTCTCTCATGTATGGGTTGATGATATCTTCTAAGGAATATCCCCCGGCTGATCCAGTGGAAGACATTGTGGCTCCAAATCTGGGATTCTTCCTGGCAGAAACAGATCGAAACAAAAACATGACGAAAACACGATACATGAACCTCGGGGGATCCGGGGGGTTATATATTACGAAGTTTCATGTCAAAAGGAAGGTATTGGGAGAAAACGAGTCGGAAGCAGAGTCCGGGGTGGCCTCACCACCTGGTGGCGCGGCGAGGGGTGGGCCCGCGCCACAGGGTGGTGTGGGCCATCCTTGCTCCGTTTCCGTCTCTTTTTTGCTTCGTAACTTCCCTTGTTGACTGAAAACTACAAAAATATAGTTGGATTGTATTTTCACGGAACTTTTCTTACCAAAACTGTTACCTATTTGAAAACAAACTCTGCAGGTCTCTAAATTTGGTCCTTGATGAATTTCTCCGGAGTTATAACTTGAAAGGCATCAACATCTTCATTGTAAGAATCTCCAGCAATATAGAGCTTGAGTAGCTGCCCATTCACTACTTGTGTAGTATTATATTTTAGAGAAGAAATTTTTATTGCTCCTGAATGGTATACTTCTTCAATGATGAAAGGTCATTCCCATTTTTATAGTAGCTTTCCTGCAAAAAATCTGATAGGAGACCTATACAATAGAACTTTCTCACCAACATGAAATTCTCTCTTAAGTATTCGCTTGTCATGCCATCTTTTAACTTTTTTCCTTAAAGATCCTAGCATTTTCATAGGCTTCACTCCTCCATTCGTCTAAAGAACTTAAGTCAAATAATCTTTTCTCACCAGTGAGCTTACAATATCTATTTAGTTCTTTAACTGCCGAGTAAGCTTTGTGTTCTAATTCTAAGGGTAGGTGACAAGCTTTCCCATAAACCACTTTATAAGGAGACATCCCCATAGGATTTTTGTAAGCAGTTCTATAAGCCCATAAAGCATCATTCAACTTTTTAGCCCAGTTTTTTCTAGATCTATTAATAGTCTTCTGCAAGATGGATTTAATTTCTCTGTTTGATAATTCTACTTGCCCACTAGTTTGGGGGTGATACGCTGAAGCAATTCTATGATTAACATCATACTTAGCAAGGGTCTTTCTAAAACCACCATGAATAAAATGAGAACTCCCATCAGTCATGAGATACCTAGGCACTCCAAACCTAGGAAAGATAACATCCTTAAGCATTTTTAGAGAGGTTTCCCCGCCAGCACTTTTCGTAGGAATGGCTTCTACCCACTTAGTAACATAATCAACGACAACAAGAATATGAGTATAGCCTTTCGAGGGAGGGAAAGGACCTATAAAGTCAAATCCCAGCAATCAAAAGGTTCAATAACTAGAGAGTAGTTCATAGGCATTTCATTGCGTCTAGAAATATTACCAACACGCTGACATTCATCACAAGATAAAACAAATTTCCTTGCATCTTTAAAAAGGGTAGGCTAGTAGGAACCTGATTTTAGCACCTTTTGTGCAGTTCTATCTCCTGCATGATGTCCTCCATAAGCACTATGATGACATTTATGCAATATCTCCTTTTGTTCATATTCTAGACCACATCTTCGCACAATACCATCCACTCCTTCTTTGTATAAGTGTGGGTCATCCCAAAAATAATGCCTCAAATCATAGAAGTACTTCCTTCTTTGCTGAGCTGTAAAAGTTGGAGGAAAATACTTGGAGACAATAAAGTTAGCATCCTCAGCGTACCAAGGGCTACCTCGTGAGCTCACCCCTGCTGCAGCTAACTGTTCATTTGGGAAACTATCATTAAAGGCATAGGGTCAAAAGAGATGTTTTCCAAACGAGATAAATTATCAGCTACAGGGTTTTCAGCACCCTTCCTATCTACTATATGTAGATCAAACTCTTGTAAAAGCAGCACCCATCTAATAAGCCTAGGCTTAGCGTCCTTCTTCGTCATAAGATATTTAATAGCAGCATGATCAGTATGAATGGTGACTTTTGAGTCTACAATATAGGGCCTAAAATCACTAGCATCACACATTATTTCAAAGGGTAACCTCCAATTAGGTGGTTGAACAATAGGGGCTGTAGTTAAAGCCTTCTTAAGAGTTTCAAAAGCTTCCTTACAATCATCATCCAAAATGAAGGGTACATCTTTTTGAAGAAGATTAGTAAGGGGTTTTGATATCCTAGAAAAGTCTTTAATAAACCTTCTATAGAAACCAGCATGACCAAGGATACTACGAATACCTTTGATGTCTCTTGGGCATGGCATCTTCTCAATTGCCTCAACCTTAGCTCTATCAACTTCTATGCCTCTTTCAGAAACTTTATGCCCAAGAACAATCCCTTCATTAACCATGAAGTGGCATTTCTCCCAATTAAGAAAAAGATTAGTTTCTTCACATCTCTGCAAAACTTTATCAAGGTTGTGCAGACAATTATCAAAAGAAGTTCCATAGACAGAAAAGTCATCCATGAACACTTCTACAATTTCTTCACAAAAACCATGAAAGATAGCAGACATGCACCTTTGGAAAGTAGTGGGAGCATTACATAAACCAAAAGGCATACGTCTATAAGCATAAGTTCCATAAGGGCAAATAAAAGTAGTTTTTTCTTGATCTTGTTGTTTAACAGCAATTTGAGAGAAACCAGAATAACCATCAAGAAAACAAAAATGGGTCTTTTTAGACAACCTTTCCAACATTTGATCAATAAAAGGAAGCGGGTAATGATCTTTCTTAGTAACTTTATTGACCTTTCTAAAATCAATGCACATCCTATAGCCTACTACTATTCTTTGAGTAATAAGCTCATCATTATCATTAGGAACAACGGTATTACCTCCCTCTTTAGGAACACAATGAACATGACTAAACCATTCACTATCAGCAATAGGGTAAATAATACCAGCATGAAGGAGTTTCAATACCTCATTCCTTACCACTTCCTTCATCTTAGGATTTAAACGTTGTTGGTGTTCCACTACTGGCTTCGCATCTGGTTCTATGTTGATGGAATGCTGACATATAGTGGGTGAAATCCCTTTTAAATCATCCAGAGTATAGCCCATAGCTCCTCGGTGTTTCTTCAAATCCTCCAATAACCTTTCTTCTTCCTTTCCTGAAAGTTTAGAGCTAATAATAACATGATATATCTTTTTATCATCAATATAAGCATATTTAAGATCATCAGGGAGAGGTTTTAGATGGAAGACCGGATCATTTTTAGGTGGAAAAGTGGTACCCAAGTCTTCTACAGGCAAGTCATGCTTTAGCAACTTGGGTTGACGACGGAGGATCTCGTCAATCTCATTCCTTTCTTCCATGAAGATCTCACTTTCATGATCTTCCATAAATTGCTGCAAAGCATTGTTAGGAGCAAGAGAGATAGAAGCAAGTTGTTCAACTCTTAAATCCTCATTATGGGTTTCCTTTTCGCAAGGTTCTTTAGTAAATTTCGAGAAATTAAACTCATAAGATTCCCCATCAAACTTAGTCAAGATTTTCTCCCTCTTGCAATCAATAATAGCTCCACAAGTACTCAAGAAAGGTCTACCAAAAATGATAGGATAAGTTTTACTAGCAGCTGAACCAAGTACTAGAAAATCAGCAGGACACTTGATCTTACCACAAAGAACTTCCACGTCCCGTACGATACCAATTGGAGAGATGGTCTCTCTATTAGCAAGGTGAATAACCACATCAATCTCTTCCAATTCGCAGGGACTAATTTCATGCATAATTTCTCTATAAGCTCATAAGGGATAGCACTGGACCTTGCACCAATATCACATAAACCATAATAGCAATGATCACCAATTCTAACAGAAAGCACAGGAACACTAGAGTTTTTAGTTCTATTAGGATGTGAAACAATATTAGAAGCATCCTCACAATATTAGTGACAAGGTCTTTCACAATTGCTATAATAGGTTCAATGTTTATTTGTTCATCAGGTTTTACAGTTCTCTTTTCACTTTTAGTGATTACATTAGTTATCATAGGGTGATCCTTTACCTTATCTGGTAAGGGAATCTTCTTGATATAAGGTTCAGGTAAGATATGATCAATAATGCAACACTCAGTGCTCCCAAAAGGAAGACAGCCATTGGTATCTTTATAAGTTGCATGGTACTTATTCCATCCCCTTTTTGGAATTTCAATATAAGAAGCAAAAGCTCTAAAGCAATTCGTAATAACTTGCAAATCAAGACCATAAGCATTACTAATTTTTTGAAAGTCATCAGTTCCCATAAAAGATTCAATGCATTCATAATCATAATTTATACCTGACTTTCTACCTTTGTCATTCTCCCATGCGTCAGTATTGTCTTGAATACGGTCTAGAAGATCCCATTTAGCTTCTTCTTCCATACGAATGAATGATCCAGCACAAGAAGCATCCAATAAATCTTTGTCATGTAGAGGGAGTCTTGCATAAAAGTTATTTATAATAATATTGTTGGGGAGCTCATGAATGGGACATTTGAGCATTAGTAACTTCAATCTCCCCCAAGCTTGAGCTGTACTCTCTCCATCAAGAGGCCAAAAGTTGTATATTTGATTCTGATCTTTATGAATCTCACTAGGAGGATAAAACTTTGAATAAAAGAGAGGCACTATTTCCTCCCATTCCAGGGCTTGACCATTCTTCAGCAGCTTATACCAGTCCTCATCTCTTCCTTTCAGTGACAATGAGAATAACTTCTTCTTAACTTGATATGTAGTAATACCTGCACACTTGAACAACCCGCATAATTCGTGTATAAAGAGAAAATGATCACCGGGATGGACAGTTCCATCCCCAACATAATAGTTATCCATAACACGATCAATAATTCTTGTAGGTATTTTGAAAACATCATTCTCAGCAGGTGGTGGCTTATCCACTACCTTAGCAGTGGTAGTAGCATTACCAAATAAGAAACTCAGTGAATTATCCATAATGAAAATAAAGCAACTAACAGTAGTAAACAATACTCACAGTCGAAGTTTCCTTTACCAGTTCCAGTCTCCAATAGCACTTCACTCCCCAGCAACGGCGCCAAAAAATAGTCTTGATGACCCACAAGTATAGGGGGTGTATCGCAGTATTTTCGATAAGTAAGAGTGTCGAACACAACAAGGAGCAGAAGGTGCTGGCTAGTGGTATGGATCATGAATTATCTGCAAATACTTAGCAAACGGATTTTTAGGGGTTTTCGATAAAGCAAGTAAACAAAGTACGAGTAAATAAAAGATAGTAGGAATAAATGCAGCAAGTGGCCCAATCCTTTATGCAGCAAAGGACAAGCCGGTTGTATTACTTAAGATGACCAAACGTTCTCGAGGACACATGGGAAGACTTCAAGTGCTTTCGCTTCATATAGCTGATTAATCTTCTCTAGCTTGCTAAGTGTTGTGTGGGTGAACCTGTGCTAATGTACCGCCCCATCCAAGACTAATACATACTTGTGATTATACCCCTTGCAAACATCCGTAAGTACAAGAAAGTAATTAAGGTAGAAACCTAACCACAGCTTTAAACTCTAAGACCCTTACGTCCCTTGTGCAATGGATTCCTAACGGAGGTTCAGGTTTCTGTCACTCCGGCAACCCCTACGATTAGTAGCCATACACACAATGCATTCTCCTAGTCCCATATAGGTGAAGTGTCATGTAGTCGACATTCACATGACACCACTAGAAGAAGTACACCACAACTTAAATAACAATCTATTGAATCTTTCTCAACGCAACTCCACTACTAACAACAAGACTTCTCCCATGTCCTCAAGAACAAAACGAACTACTCACAAGACATCATATGGATCATGATCAGAGATGGAATAATGATGTATAACAATTTGAACATAAACAATAATTCAATGGTTCACTCAATAGCATCAACTACAAAGAGTAATCAACACCGGGAAAGTTTCCCCTATGAACTATATGAAGATTCAACCAATTGTTACAGCAATATGGAGATGGTGATGAGGGTGCTGATGGTGATGATGCTGGTGATGATGATGATCCCGATGAAGTCAGGCTTGATGGTGGTGTTGATGGCGACGATCTCCCCTCTCCGGGAAGGAATTCCCCCGGCAGAAATCTGTCTACCGGAGAGATCTTTCTCTCTCGGTGTTTTCCACCCCGCAGAGGCGGCGGAATGTTTCTGTGGTTGCTCCTCGAGTCTTAGGGTTTCGGAAGGATGATATACGCCAGAGGGGAGAGGCTGGAGTGGGCCAGGGTGGCCACACCACCTCCTGGCGCGGCCTAGGGCTGCCCGCGCCATGGGCTGGTGTGGGCCCCCTGTGGCCCATCTCCACTCCGTCTTCTGGCATCCTTAGTCTTCTGGAAAAAATAGGATTTTCCGTATATTTTCCTGGATTTTCTGATCTTCGCGAATTTTGCCTCCAAACAGCACCTTTTCCATCAGAATCCTGACTGCAGCGGTCCATGCTCCAAAAGTCATCAACCATGCAAAAACAGATGAAATAACATAAGTATCACCTCTGAATATGAAATATATCAATGAATAGTGGTGAATTAAGACATAGAATAGTAATGCAAAATGGATGTATCACCCAGTTGTTGCGCCCAGTCGCTGATCCTGAGCTCCAATGGTGCATGCCATAGCCGCCGTCGCGAGGCTCTAGCCCGCCTCCGCCGCCGACCAGCCGAGCAGCTCGGGGGATGGCAGATCCTACTATCAAGAAAGAAGAAGTTATGTCTACAAGCGGGTGATCTACCCTTCTCTTTGCTATTCGCACTAGTTACAACTGCTAGCTGGCTACGGAACCTCAAATTGTTTGTTAGCCCAATGCTGACAAACATATTTTGTCCACAGTTTTCTATCAAGTGGGATCTGCGCGGACCCCCCTTACCTGGTTACGGTAGTCCTCTATAGGTACGACTCTAAGGGCAAGAGGTATGGACACCATTGTTTCACGATGGAAGAAGCGCCTACGCAGATCTGCACTATATCTGGTATGGTTGCTGCTCTGCGTAATCATGTTGAATTATGGCCGAAGCAGACTGCAAAGTTCAACTTCATGGATGAACGTGGCATCATGGTTCCTAGAATGTGTGACAGTCAGCTAATTGGGTTGATGAAAAGGTATGCTTCGGCTGCCATGTTTGAGCTGAAATGTGATGTACTGGATGTGGAAGCTGCTGAAACTAGGAGTCGCCCTTCTATTCTTGGACAGGGTGGTTGCTCGAACCCAATTAGCTCCTGGTAAGCAAAGGTCTCTTGGGGTTCGCATGTTTGTGCTGAATTGTAATTTTTGTTTTATTTACTCTGTAGATATTGGGCAGTTATGCAACAGTCTTGTTTCTTTGACAGGAAGTGCCGCAAGGTTAGAAACATGACTGCCGGGTTAGTCATTTTGCTGTCCGAAGAAATTAAAAATGAGTGGAAAGATGTCATTTTGCTGCCTGAAGAAATTAAAAACGAGTGGAAAGATGATGCTGGACACGATTCTGGTGCCCATTGTCCCAGCGATGCAGAGTACGTGAAGCTAAGAAAATTGGCACCGAGGAAGATTAAGAAGGCAGGAAATGAAGAAGCCATTGGACGTGAAGGCTTGGTACCCAGGCTGCGGAAGAAGGCTGCTGGCAATGAAGATGCATAGTAATGTGTTGAACTTGAACCTATATATGTAATTCTATTAAATTCTGATCGCTCTGTGTGTGGCACGTTGCTAGGCGAAGCAATCTACCCACGTTCTCTGAGTAAAATGTACCGCGACTTAGGGTTTGGAAACGCCCGAGTCAGTAGTTGAATCCAAAATTGTGATTGTGCCACTGCTATCTGAAAACAAGGATCCACCGGTTCCACGATTGCTGAGGGGCAGGAGGTCTCCAAATACGATGGAATGTAAATGGCACACAAACAAATTATTTAAGCTGCCACACTCCACGAAGCAGCAACTTATTTCAGATGCTGCAAAACGACATGGCAACATAAACAACAATGTTCTCACCAATAATGCCCAGATAAGGAGGAAATGGGTACCACTTTCTGGCCTAATCTTGAGCCCGTTATCTAACCGCCTCTCTGCTCCTGCATCCCCTGCATCTGGTGAAGCTCCCAGATCTATAGTAACCGGGTGTACGTGCTTCCACTTTATAAATTGTGGTTGTGCCATTTGCATGCGGCACAATCCACGTAGATTACGTTTAAACAAACCACCAATGTCAGAATACACTAGTAGAAAAGGTGTCTTTGGTCCACGGTCACGTTCCCAATCCAGGACAGAGATCTAAATCAAGGCAGAAATTGATCTAAATCACAAATTCTTCCACAAATTAATCGAGACAGAGATCTAAATCGAGGAATTTCATTACTTCAACCACAAATTCTTCTAAACAAAGGTGCGATTTCACATCCTACATTAATTCAACCACTAGTCAACAATTTCACTTCTACTGCCACTGTCCTCCGAGCCGCCGGCTTCCTCGTCGCTGTCAGACGGAACCTCCACGATGTCCACATTGTTCGCGAGACGGAGCACCTCTTCGCGTCGAGCGGCGGCGACGACGGTGTACTTGGTCCATCCAGGGACGGACCAGAACCTCTCTCGCCCTTCTCGGTTGCGGAGATCCCGGTGCACCACGCGCCCGTCAATGATGTGGTTGCCAATCTTGGCCTTCCGCGGTACGGGTTGGCCGCCGCGTACCGGGGCAGCTCCCTCTTCTACGCGGGCATCTGGCGGCGGCGCGCCGTGATTTCGCTCTCCATCTCAGCTTGGCCAGGTAGCGGTGCCACCGGCACCCCCGCAGAGCTAATGCGCCATCCGTGGGGCACCTTCGCGGCTGGCGGCGCGAGGATGTCGAAGTTCGCGAACATCACCGCCTCGTACAAGTTCAGATCGGGCATCTCCATGGCGGCGCGGTGGAGATTGGAGAGGACGAGGGGATGGACGACGAAGCGATGCGCTGTGGCGCCTCCTATTTGTACACGAGGACGACAAAGCGACGGTCAGACAAAAGAAGTAATGCGGGGTCAGAGCAATTTTTTTCCTCCCTGGAATCCGGGGCCAATAGTTCAGACCGCTAGGTCAACAAGTACAAATATTACAACTTAAAAAGGCACGGAGCTTAAGCTAAATAGAACTAGTTATCACACATCTCCTTGATCTTCCTAATCTTGGCCCGATGCGCATCTTCCTGCGAGAGCAAGGATCGAATTGTCTGCTCCTTCCTTTTAGCATCTTCCTTGCACAGCTTCAATTGTTTCTCTTCATTTTTCCTAATGCACTTGTCAATACTCGTAGTTGTGTACTGCAGGACTTTGGCCTGGTGGAGATCATTCCTTGCTTGAGTCAGTTCTTGCTCTGCTTTAGCCTTCAGGGCCAACGCCGTGTCCCTCTCCTTCTCGACTTTGATAACCTTGTCTTGCACCCATCTAAGATCTCTCTTATGCTTGGTTGTGTCAACTGGTTCCCATAGCTTCGTCCCAACACTGTCAAGAAGTGAGCTGAATACGGATTCTTTCAACTCGACAGTCATTTCCTATAGTTTTTCCAGCGTTTTCTGCATCGATTTGGGCCACTCTAGATCTACCCATTTGACAACACCGCAACTTCCGCCTTGCATCATTGCACGATGTCCTTGACACCGTAGAAACCTCCTGCCTGCGTTTTGTCCTTCGAAGGCTACAAATTTAGCGGGCACATATCCATGTTTACATACCAGAGGACTGTCTTCATCCTCTAAACCATGATAGTCGGAGTCATACATCGTCTGGTTGGCCTAGCACATCATACGCGCATGAGTAAACAGATTAGATCTAGCTCAAAAAATAGATAACTGGCCACAAATGATAGAAATAGAGATGAGACGACTCACATCGAAATCACCATCCCTGTCGTCACGACGCGTTTCCTCGCCATCTCCCCTTGAACCCATGGCGAGAGGGGAGGGGGGGGTGGCTGCCGGAGAGGGGATTGGGATGGAGGCGCCGTCGCCTTGCGGCTACACCAGGATGGGAATGAGGTGGGGAAAGTGGCTTCGATGGTAAGGAAGAGAAGTACGGGGAGGAAGAGAAGTAATGGGGACGTGACACTAGGATGTGGCCCACTGAACTCGTGAGACGTGACACTCGCAACAGGGGAGCGCCCGGTGTTGCCAGTTTGTCTAGAGAAAGCGTGGCTAATCATGCCGCAGAACAGCCTACTCGCGGATCGCTCTCACGAAGACCATCCCAATCGAACGGTATGTAACAATCGTCAAGCAAAACAACTGTGTTAGGACGTGCCTTCTAGAAGACTCGGTATAACGGCTACCCATGCAATGACACTGGTGTATCCATGTGTGGTTTGTGAAAAAAAACAGACATGCAATCAGACTAGGTGGATCCATATGTGGTTTATGGAAGTAACAGATAGGCAATGACTCTAGTTGTGATTCATGCAAAGAACTGACATGCAGTGACACTGGGAGTGGTTCATGAAAAGAACAGACATGCAATGACATCGGTGGATCCATGTGTGGTTTATGGAAGAAATAGACATGCAATGCCTCTAGTCGGGGTTAATGAAAAGAACAGACATGCAATGACACTGGGTGTGGTTCATGCAAAGAACAGACATGCAATGACACTAGTGGATCCTTATGTGGTTTGTTTAGAAGAACACACATGCAATGACACTGGGTGTGGTTCATGAAATGAACAGACATGCAATGACACTGGTGGACCCTCATGTGGTTTGTTTATAGGAACAGACATGCAATGACACCGGTGGATCCATGTGTGGTTCATGAGAAGAACACACATCCAATGACACTAGTAGATCCTTATGTGGTTCATGAAAAGAATAGACATGCAGTGACATCGGGTGTGTTTTATGAAAAGAAAAGACATGCAATGACATTGGGTGTGGTTCATGAAAAAAAAACATGCAATGACACTAGTGGATCCTTATGTGGTTCATGAAAAGAACAGACATGCAATGACACTGGTGGATCCTTATGTAGTTCATGAAAAGAATAGACATGCAATGACACTAGTAGATCCTTAGGTGGTTCATGAAAGGAACATACATGCAATGACATTGGGTGTGGTTCATGAAAAGAACATACATGCAATGACACTGGTGAATCCTTATGTGTGGTTCATGAAAAGAACAGACATGCAATGACACTGGTGGATCCTTATGTGGTTTGTTTAGAAGAACACACATGCAATGACACTGGGTGTGGTTCATGAAAAGAACAGACTTGCAATGACACTGGTAGATCCTTATTTGGTTCATGAAAAGAACAGACATGCCATGACATTGGGTGTGGTTCATAAAAAGAACAGACATGCAATGACACCGGTGGATCCACGTGTGGTTCATGAGAAGAACACACATCCAATGACACTGGTGGATCCTTATGTGGTTCATGAAAAGAACTTACATGCAGTGACACCGGGTGTGGTTCATGAAAAGAATAGACATGCAATGACACTGGTGGATCCTTATGTGGTTCATGGAAAGAACAGACATGCAATGACACTGGTGGATCCTTTTGTGGTTCATGAAAAGAACAAACATGCCATGACACTGGTAGACCCTTATGTGGTGCATGAAAAGAACAGACATGCAATGACATTGGGTGTGGTTCATGAAAAGAACAGACATACAATGACACTGGTGGATCCTTATGTGTGGTTCATGAAAAGAACAAACATGCAATGACATTGGTGGATCCTTATGTGGTTTGTTTAGAAGAACACACATGCAATGACACTGGGTGTGGTTCATGAAAAGAAGATACATGCAATGACACTGGTAGATCCTTATGTGGTTCATGAAAATAATAGACATGCAATGACATTGAGTGTGGTTCATGAAAAGAACAGACATGCAATGACACCGGTGGATCCACGTGTGGTTCATGAGAAGAACACACATCCAATGACACTGGTGGATCCTTATGTGGTTCATGAAAAGAACTTACATGCAGTGACATCGGGTGTGGTTCATGAAAAGAACAGACATGCAATGACACTGGTGGATCCATATGTGGTTCATGAAAAGAACAGACATGCAATGACACTGGTGGATCCGTATGTGGTTCATGAAAAGAATAGACATGCAATGACATTGGGTGTGGTTCATGAAAAGAACTGACATGCAATGACACTGGTGGATCGTTATGTGCGGTTCCTGAAAAGAACAGACATGCAATGACACTAGTGGATCCTTATGTGGTTCATGGAAAGAACAGACATGCAATGACACTGGAGGATCCTTTTGTGGTTCATGAAAAGAACAAACATGCCATGACACTGGTAGACCCTTATGTGGTTCATGAAAAGAACAGACATGCAATGACATTGGGTGTGGTTCATGATAAGAACAGACATGCAATGACACCGGTGGATCCACGTGTGGTTCATGAGAAGAACACACATCCAATGACACTGGTGGATCCTTATGTGGTTCATGAAAAGAACTTACATGGAGTGACATCGGGTGTGGTTCATGAAAAGAACAGACATGCAATGACACTGGTGGATCCATATGTGGTTCATGAAAAGAACAGACATGCAATGACACTGGTGGATCCGTATGTGGTTCATGAAAAGAACAGACATGCAATGACATTGGGTGTGGTTCATGAAAAGAACTGACATGCAATGACACTGGTGGATCCTTATGTGCGGTTCCTGAAAAGAACAGACATGCAATGACACTAGTGGATCCTTATATGGTTCATGGAAAGAACAGACATGCAATGACACTGGTGGATCCTTTTGTGGTTCATGAAAAGAACAAACATGCCATGACACTGGTAGACCCTTATGTGGTTCATGAAAAGAACAGACATGCAATGACATTGGGTGTGGTTCATGAAAAGAACAGACATACAATGACACTGGTGGATCCTTATGTGTGGTTCATGAAAAGAACAAACATGCAATGACATTGGTGGATCCTTATGTGGTTTGTTTAGAAGAACACACATGCAATGACACTGGGTGTGGTTCATGAAAAGAACATACATGCAATGACACTAGTAGATCCTAATGTGGTTCATGAAAAGAATAGACATGCAATGACATTGGGTGTGGTTCATGAAAAGAACAGACATGCAATGACACCGCTGGATCCACGTGTGGTTCATGAGAAGAACACACATCCAATGACACTGGTGGATCCTTATGTGGTTCACGAAAAGAACTTACATGCAGTGACATCGGGTGTGGTTCATGAAAAGAACATACATGCAATGACACTGGTGGATCCTTATGTGGTTCATGAAAAGAACAGACATGCAATGACTCTGGTAGATCCTTATGTGGTTCATGAAAAGAACAGACATGCAATGACATTGAGTGTGGTTCATGAAAAGAACAGACATGAAATGACACTAGTGGATCCTTATGTGGTTTGTTTAGAAGAACACACATACAATGACACTGAGTGTGGTTCATCAAAAGAACAGACATGCAATGACACTGGTAGATTGATGGCTCAAGGCACGGTGGCCAAAAAAATGTTTGATGGAGGTGTTGATGTAGAGCTCGTTGGGAACCCCAAGAGGAAGGTATGATGAGCACAGCAACAACTTTCCCTCAGTTATGAAACCAAGGTTTAATCAAACCTGTAGGAGCAAGGAAACACCTCAAAGGTGTTACTAGTTGAGCTTTGGCAGGGCGCACTACCGGTGCTAGTAGCAACGTGGAGACCTGCACAACACAACCATAGAACTTTGTCCCCAACTTGCGATGACGTTGTAAATCTCACCGTGTTTTGCGGAAAACAAAGGATTAAACTTATCGAATGGAAATAAGTAAAAGTTTGCAGAAAGTAAACACAAAACAGTAAAAGATTGTAGATTGTATGTAAAAGACAAAGGACCGGGATCCATAGTTCACTAGAGGTGGCTCTCCTTAAGATAGATAACATGCTGGGTGAACAAGTTACAGCGGGGCAATTGACAAACACCGAGAAAGCAATACATGCATATACTAATCATCTTGACTCCTTTGAGACTTCATTGGGCATTACAACATTATACATAGACCGCCATCCAACTGCATCTAGGACTAATAATCCACCTTCAGGTTATCATTCGAACCCCCTCCAGTATTAAGTTGCAAGCAACAGATTATTGCTTTATGAACTGCGTGTAAAGTAAACAATACGATTGTTCTATGAACAAAGGATTATTGTTTTCTCCCTAGTAGCAACAACACATCTAGTACCTTAGAGATTTCTGTCACTTCCCCAGATTACCAGAGGCATGAACCCACTATCGAGCATAAATACTAACTCTTGGAGTTGCTAGCATCTACTTGGCCAATGTAGCTACTAACAACGGAAAGCATGCAAGATCACAAATAACAAAGACATGATAGAATCAATAATCAATCTGAAATAGCATCTCAATATCCATCGGATCCCCGCAAACACAACATGCAGAATTACAAATAGATGATCTTGATCATGAACGGAGCTCACAAGATCTAGACATGAAAGCACAAAGGAGGAGAACCAGCCATCTAGCTACTACATGGATCCGTAGTCCAAGGATGAACTACTCACGCATCACACCGGAGGATTGCATGGTGATGAAGAAGGCCTCCAGGGTGAATTCCCCTCTCTAGCAGGGTGCCGGGAAGAGCTTCAGATCCCTCCCGATCTAGGGATGGAGATGACGGCGGCTACAGACTCTTTCGTGGATTTTTGATCGGGTACTTAGGGTTTGCGTCCTGAGGGCAATATATAGTCAGAAGGGGAGGCCGAGGGGGTGCCGGGAGCGGCCACACCACCCCCTGGCGCAGGCCAGGCCTAGCCGCCTGGCCAGGTGGTGTGGTGGCCCCCTGGCCCCTCTCCGTCTCGTATTCTAGCACTTGATGACATCCGGAAAAATAGGCACTTTGGCTTTTATCCCGTCCAATTCCGAGAATATTCATTTTCGGACTTTCCTAGAATCAAAAACAGCAGAAAACGGGCAGTTGGCACTGTGTCTCTTGTTAATAGGTTACTCCAAGAAATCATATGAAAAGTACTCCAAAATTGGAACAAAACACAAGAAAGTGGACAAATCCAAGCATGGAACATCAAAAATTATAGATACATTTGCAATGTATCAACATCCCCAAGGTTAACTCCTGCTCGTCCTCGAGTAGGTAAGTGATAAAAAGAAAGAATAATTTTTGAGGTGACATGCACCATCAAAGACTTGATCAAAGTATTTGCAAAACATTCAAAGATGGGATCATAGTATTTCAATCATAGCATGAAAAACAAAGTTCTAGCAATAAGCAAAGAAACTATGATGCAACATGAAAAGGCACAAACAAAAGATTCATGAATAACAATGCTTTGCAAGACGTTTGTTTGTTTCACATAAAGAAAATATAGCATAATAGTATTCAGCTTTTCCCTCAATAGAGTAGCAAATATAAATGCATAGGACACCTTCAAAGTTCATAAGAGTGACTAGATACAATAGTTTAAAACAAGCAATATCAAAGTATGCATCAATCAACTAGTCTTGGGACAATGCACATAGAACTAAGAATGGCCACTGTGCTCTCAAAGTAAGTGCATAAAGATAGAAGGTGGAGACTCAATGTAATGGTGGAAGAAAAGCCTTTGTAAAAGGAAGTAGGGATTCAAGTCTCATAAAGAGCTTCCAAAAATTATGGTACTTATAGCTTTCAGCTCTCATTGCCCCTAGCATAAGCATCTTGAAGTGGTTAAGGTTAAAGTGACACAACTAAGAGGATATGCTTGACAAGTTATAAACTGAAATCTCATGCCCCTTACTTACGAAGACCGATCCTCATGCTACTCAACTTCAGTCACGAGTAAGCTCTTGTCATTGTAAGTACATGTGTATCATTAAGACCCGCCAACGGGGGTACCCCTTGCACATGATACGGGAGCTTTCCCATAATCAAAATGACAAGGCAAGCAGACAATGAGTATCTCAGCGATCTTTTTATTTGCTATTTGCATAGGTTTTTATTGAGGATGCTTCATAGAGTGCTAATTATGGTGATGCTGCAAGTTTCCACCATGATTAGGCATGGCTTAGGCTAGAGGCCCAGGCGTTTCTCTAACAAACATACAAACTCCATGATCTTACAAGTTCCACTTTTATTTCACATCGCCGGGATCCGTAAGCAAAAGAACTTGATATCAACGGGGTACAAAGTACAAGTGCAATGTTGAAAGCGTTCCCCATGGTACATGGTTCTGCTAGTTTCAACTTATAAAGCACAAGCATATACGCAACAAAGAAGGACCTAATGGTTCAAGTTTATTAGAGGCAAGTAAAGTAAAGTGTGCCATCAAGTTCGTGAGAGCTTTAATCACTAGTTTTCTCATAACAAGTTTAATTTGGAAGGTTAAAAAAGCATGAATATACTTGGAATAGCATAAGCTAGTAGGTAGGTATGGTGGACTCTTTGGAATAACTTGGTTTAGGGAGTTGGATGCATGAGTGGAACTCATACTTGGTTGTGGAGGATAGCAAAAGACTGGGAGCGACAAACTAAGAGAGCAATAATGGCCATAATCATGCAGAGCGACAAAACATCATTGATCAAAGCATAAAGTGATACTACAAGTTGAAAACTAAAGGATCATAAAGGCTATGGTGACTTGGGATAGTCATAACATGGTGTGAGCATGTGCCAAGTCAACCCAAATAAAGCAACAAAGGAGAATACCACTATACTATGCTTTAATATGCTAAAACAGCGCACGATTCATCCAAGGCACATTAAGCAATCTCAGTTGTTTATAACAAGTCATGCTACAGCAAAGAATACTAAGCATAAAGCCAAAACAATATCAAGCATGGCATGACAAAGCATAGGCCACAGCCAAAAACGAGCTCTTTTTACCACATAAGCATGAATTTTCCTACTCTTTTCCAAACCAAACCAAACTATTTGCAAACCAATGTATGAAAGAGGGGGTCCAACCAATTTATTCAGAAAACGAAGCAAACCAAAGCAAACAAAAACCAAAACCAAAACGAAAAACAAGACGCTCCAAGAAAAACACAACAGTACATGAAACAATAAGAATGAAGCGTTTGGAAGAAACCTGGGATTTTTATTGATGAAGAAGGCGATGCCTTGGGCATCCCTAAGCTTTGACGCTTGTACTTCTTGGATATTTCTTGGGGTGACACGCGTGGCATCCCCAAGCTTGAGCTTTAGTCCATTCTTCATCTCATTACCCATTCCTTCCATACACCTGAAAATTTTCCTTCATACAAAACTTCACACAATCTTTATTAGCAACATTAGTGCACTTAAGATAAATAAGTCTTAAGGTACAGTTCTAACACCAAATAAACTTCCATTAGAATACTAGCTACTGTAGCACATCCCTAAAAAGCTCAATTCCCCAAAAGAACTCAAGAAGGAACCAACAAGAAGCAAATGCAGAAAATGGCAGAAATCTGTCAAATAGACCAGCAGGTAAAGACTAATTTTTTCGAAGACCTTCTGTTGCTCAAATCGAAAAGTGTTGAACTAACGAAAGTTAGATAACAACCTAGGGCAGAAGCACAAAACATTACATCTCAATCCGACATATAGAGCTCTCTCACTAATTTTTACGGTGAAGCACAAAAATCTGTTTAGGGACAACAACTTTCCCAATCATTACTTCTCTCTCATTAGAGGTTACTCTTGGCACAAAAAGCAAATAAAAAGGATAAGGAGAGGTTATTACAGAGGTAATAACTTTCAAGACTCATCTAAAACTTTTGCGTTATCTCCCAATAAGTACTTTTCTTTAACGCCTTTAAGTTAGGCATAAGAAGCAAAGAAAAAGAATCAAGTGTTCTCAAATGAAGAAGCATTAAGACCAAATTTCTTGCCCTTACCTCTCTTATTTTTATTCTTAACCTTGGGGAAAATATGATTGTTTGGTGGAGAATAAAGGTGCATGGTCCCCTTTCCCACATCTATTATTGTTCCAAGGAGTTCTAATAGGGACCTTCCAAGTGTAATTTGTCCTTTTCCTGCACATTCAATAACAAGATAATCAATAGAAATCGTTTTCCCAAGGATCTTTGTAAACACTCCTTCAGCTATTCCAAGAGGTAATATGGTAGTATTATTAGCAAAAGATATTTCTTTTCCTTCTTCAGTAAGCCCCCAAGTATTCAGAGATTTATAAATATCTTTGGGCATGAGGCAAAATTCAGACATGATATCACAGCGAGCCTGAAAAGTTTCAGTGTTCATCTCAATCTTTACTGTAGGGAACCACTTTGATGGTTCAGAGTTTATTGGAACATAATTGTGATTCTCCCTAAGCGTATTATAGCAACTTTCTAAGCTAGTAGTGCTAGCCTCAAGAGTGTTCAACCTAGCAAATATTTTTGCGAAAGAAATATCAGTTTGGCTAGGCATGTTGTAAGTGAAGATCAATTTCTTTATAGCATTAATAGCATCATCCTCATTACATTAGAGGAAATCTCCTCCCACAACATCATCTAAAGCATATCTATAGCAAAGAGCAATCCCAAGGTAAAACTACTAAGGAACAAGCTTTGAGTCATTTTAGGCTCAGTTTTTCATGTAGATCGGAGATTCTAGACCAAGCTTCCTTAAAACTTTCCTCAATTCCT
>OU342744.1:296269123-296332345 GCA_910589775.1 Avena eriantha | reverse complement strand
AAAAGAACAGACATGCAATGACACTGGTGGATCCTTATTTGTTTCATGAAAAGAACAGACATGCAATGACACTGGTAGATCCTTATGTGGTTCATGAAAAGAACAGACTGCAATGACACTAGGTGTCATCATGAAAAGAACAGACATGCAATGACACTAGTGGATCCTTATGTGTGGTTCATGAAAAGAACAGGACATGCAATGATACTGGTGGATCATATGTGGTTTGTTTAGAAGAACACACATGCAATGACACTGGATGTGGTTCATGAAAAGAACAGATATGCAATGACACTGGTAGATCCTTATGTGGTTCATGAAAAGAACAGACATGCAATGACATTGGGTGTGGTTCATGAAAAGAACAGACATGCAATGACATTGGGTGTGGTTCATGAAAAGAACAGACATGCAATGACATTGGGTGCGGTTCATGAAAAGAACAGACATGCAATGACATCGGTGGATCCACGTGTGGTTCATGAGAAGAACACACATCCAATGACACTGGTGGATCCTTATGTGGTTCATGAAAGGAACTTACATGAAGTGACACCGGGTGTGGTTCGTGAAAAGAACAGACATGCAATGACACTGGTGGATCCTTATGTTGTTCATGAAAAGAACATGCATGCAATGACATTGGGCGTGGTTCATGAAAAGAAGAGACATGCAATGACACTAGTGGATTCTTATGTGTGGTTCATGAAAAGAACATACATGCAATGACACTGGGTGTGGTTCATGAAAAGAACAGACATGCAATGACACTGGTGGATCCTTATGTGGTTTGTTTATAAGAACACACATGCAATGACACTGGGTGTGGTTCATGAAAAGAACATACATGCAATGACACTGGTGGACCCTTATGTGGTTTGTTTAGAGGAACAGACATGCAATGACACCGGTGGATCCACATGTGGTTCATGAGAAGAACACACATCCAATGCCACTGGTGGATCCTTATGTGGTTTGTTTAGAGGAACAGACATGCAATCACACTAGGTGGATCCATATGTGGTTTATGGAAGTAATAGACATGCAATGACTCTAGGTGTGATTCATGAAAAGAACAGACATGCAATGATACTGGTGGATCCTAATGTGGTTCATGAAGAGAACAGACAGGGAATGACACTGGTGGATCCTTATGTGGTTTGTTTAGAAGAACACACATGGAATGACACTGGGTGTGGTTCATGAAAAGAACACACATGCAATGACACTGGTGTATCCTTATGTGCTTTGTTTAGAGGAACAGACATGCAATGACACCGATGGATCCACGTGCGGTTCATGAGAAGAACACACATCCAATGACACTGGTAGATCATTATGTGGTTCATGAAAAGAACAGACATGCAGTGACACCGGGTGTGTTTCATGAAAAGAACGGACATGCAATGACACTGGTGGATACTGGGTCTGGTTCATGAAAAGAACAGACATGCAATGACACTGGTGGATCCTTACGTGGTTCATGAAAAGAACAGACATGCAATGACACTGGTAGATCCTTATGTGGTTCATGAAAAGAACAGACATGCAATGACACTAGGTGTCGTTCATGAAAAGAACAGACATGCAATGACACTAGTGGATCCTTATGTGTGGTTCATGAAAAGAACAGACATGCAATGATACTGGTGGATCATATGTGGTTTTTGTTTAGAAGAACACACATGCAATGACACTGGATGTGGTTCATGAAAAGAACAGACATGCAATGACACTGGTAGATCCTTATGTGGTTCATGAAAAGAACAGACATGCAATGACATTGGGTGTGGTTCATGAAAAGAACAGACATGCAATGACATTGGGTGTGGTTCATGAAAAGAACAGACATGCAATGACATTGGGTGTGGTTCATGAAAAGAACAGACATGCAATGACACCGGTGGATCCACGTGTGGTTCATGAGAAGAACACACATCCAATGACACTGGTGGATCCTTATGTGGTTCATGAAAAGAACTTACATGAAGTGACACCGGGTGTGGTTCGTGAAAAGAACAGACATGCAATGACACTGGTGGATCGTTTTGTGGTTCATGAAAAGAACATGCATGCAATGACATTGGGCGTGGTTCATGAAAAGAACAGACATGCAATGACACTAGTGGATTCTTATGTGTGGTTCATGAAAAGAACATACATGCAATGACACTGGGTGTGGTTCATGAAAAGAACAGACATGCAATGACACTGGTGGATCCTTATGTGGTTTGTTTATAAGAACACACATGCAATGACACTGGGTGTGGTTCATGAAAAGAACATACATGCAATGACACTGGTGGATCCTTATATGGTTTGTTTAGAGGAACATGCATGCAATGACTCTAGATATGGTTCATGAAAAGAACACACATGCAATGACAGCGGGTGTGGTTCATGAAAAGAACATACATGCAATTACTTATGTCGTTTGTTTAGAAGAACACACATGCAATGACATTGGGTGTGGTTCATGAAAAGAACAGACATGCAATGACAGTGGTGGATCCTTATGTGGTTTGTTTAGAATAACACACATGCAATGACACTAGGTGTGGTTCATGAAAAGAACATACATGCAATGACACTGGTGGATCCTTATGTGGTTTGTGTAGAGGAACATACATGCAATGACACCGGTGGATCCACGTGTGGTCCATGAGAAGAACACACATCCAATGACACTAGTAGATCCTTATGTGCTTCATGGAAAGAATTGACATGTAGAGGTGGCAGAATTGGTGTGGGTGCAACCACGGTGACGGCGAGCTCGGATTCTAGAGGAGGAAAACAGAACCGAGCATGGTCGACAAGGTGATAGATTTCACCAGGAACCAATTCTTGCCCCGACTGTGCCATGGGTGCGTCCACGGTGAGGGCGAGCTCCGACTCGGGATGAGGAGTAGAGCGGGGCCGAGGAGCTTCGTCACTTCCCAACTCTGCGCCATGGCCGCGACCACAGATTTCCGCTCTAGGGAAGAAGACGCGTAATGGATGCAGGCACCAACGCTGCAAGCCTACAGGGAGGAGAGCTGGGCCGAGCAGGTTCATCCACGTCCTAGCTCCACGCCATGGCTGCGACACCCCACAGATTGCCGCTCCGGGGAAGAAGAAGACGCGTAATGGATGCAGGCGTCAACGTTGCAAGCCTAATTGACACCTAAGCAATAGGAGCGACAAAAGTGACATAACAGCGAGAACTGATAGGAGGGGCCCAACTTGACGGCCGTTAGCCTGATTTTTTGTATTGAAGCGTAAAGTTGAATTCGTGCCGAAAAAGACCCTATGAGTATTTGGCACACCAACTGTAGTCATCGCGGATGATTTCAGGGAACTTGGGTACCGCGTTGCCTGGACACCCCAACTTTCGGGCTGGAAAATGATATTCTCCTTGGACAAGTGGCCTGTCCCGGATGGTTTTTTTGCCTGTTTCTTTGTCTCCTGCTAGTATATTATCAAGGTTGACATCATGGAGGCCTTCCACACGCTCTCGAGACTGGATTGTCGTAGATTCGGTGCGGTGAATAGTGCTCTCATCACGCTTCTGCCCAAGAAGCTGATGACCCACAAGTATAGGGGGTGTATCATAGTATTTTTGATAAGTAAGAGTGTTGAACCCAACGAGGAGCAGAAGGTGTTGGCGAATGGCTTGGAGCAGGAATTCTCTGTAAATACTTAGCAAACGGATTTTTAGGGTTTTTTGATAATGTAGATAAATAAAGTATGAGTAAATAAAAGACAATAATAATAAATGCAGCAAGTGGCCCAATCCTTTCTTTAGCAAAGGACAAGCCGGTTGTATTACTTAAGATGACCAAACGTTCTCGAGGACACATGGGAATATCGTCAAGTGCTTTCGCTTCATATTGTTCATTAATCTTCTTTAGTTTGACAAGTCTTATGTGGGTGAACCTGTGATAATGTATCGACCTTCCTAGGACTAATACATACTTGTGATTAAACCCCTTGCAAGCATCCGCAAGTACAAGAAAGTAATTAAGATAAAAACCTAACCACAACTTTAAACTCTGAGATCCTACACTCCCTTGTGCAAAGGTTTCATAAGGGGGTTCAGGTTTCTGTCACTCCGGCAACCCCTACGATTAGTAGCCAAATACACAATGCATTCTCCTAGGCCCATAAAGGTGAAGTATCATGTAGTCGACATTCAAATGACACCACTAGAAGAATAACACCACAACTAAAATAGCGAACTATTGAATCTTTCTCATCACAATTCCACTACTAACAACATGACTTCTCCCATGTCCTCAAGAACTAAACGAAGTACTCACGAGACATCATATGGATCAAGATCAGAGATGAAATAATGACAAGTAACAATCTGAACATGAACGATAATTCAATGGTTCACTCGATAGCATCAACTACAAGGAGTAATCAACACCGGGAAAGTTTCCCCTAAGAACTATGCAAGATTCAACCCAATTGTTACAACGGTATGGAGTGGTGATGATGGTGCTGGTGGAGATGATGATGGAAATGATGATGATGAAGATCCCGATGAAGTCCAGCTTGATGGTGGTGTTGATGGCGACGATCTCCCCTCTCCGAGAAGGATTCCCTCGGCAGAATTCTATCTACCGGAGAGATCTTTCTCTCTCGATGTTTTCTGCACCGCAGAGGCGGCAGAATCTTTCTGTGGTTTCTCTCCGAGTCTTAGGATTTCAGGAGGATAATATACGCTAGAGAGGAGAGCCTGGAGTGCGCCAGGGTGGCCACACCACCTGCTGGCGCGGCCTAGGGCTACCCGTGCTAGGGGTGGTGTGGGCCCCCTGTGGCCCATCTCCACTCCCCCTTCTAGCAATCTCCGTCTTCTGGAAAAGTAGAATTTTCCATGTATTTTCCCGGATTTTCTAATCTTCGCGAATTTCGCCTCCAAACATCACCTTTTCCATCAGAATCCTGACTACAGCGTTCCATGCTCCAAAAGTCATCAACCATGCAAAAACAAATGAAATAACATAAGTATCATCTCTTAATATGAAATATATCAATGAATAACCGTAAATTATGATATAGAATAGTGATGCAAAATGGACGTATCAACTCCCCCCAAGCTTAGACTTCGCTTGTCCCCAAGCAAAAACTAAGCTCAATAAACATGACCTCGGGTTTATGGACTAAAGAGTCGATAAAAGAATATGGACAAGAAGCATCACATTCATCAATACACAAATCATAATAGAAGACAACTCACTATTATATAACTTAACTTGCAATAAGTAAAGGAAACACAATAAAGATACATAAAGTAAATCGTAATTGGTAATGGCAAACTTAGCTCTTGGTCGAAGAATAGTTGACAATTTGCAGGAGTTCGCACATAAAGGGTTTTCAATGATAGCTTTCAAAGTAGTATTCACTAAGATAAGAGCAAATGTGCAAAGCAATGAACATAAGAAACATGATTGAATAGATCATCATATGAATGAATGAAACACAACAACTCAAAATACTTGCTGAGATAGAAGGGAATAGGTTTACTGACTCAACTAAAAAGTAAAAGAAAGGCCCTTCGCAGGGGGAAGCAAGGATTTCAAGTTTCATAAAGATCTTCCAAAAATTATGATACTTATTAGCTTTTAGCTCTCATTGCCCCTATCATAGGCATCTTTAGGTGACTAAGGTTAAAGTGATCAAATATGAGGATATGCTTGACAATTTGCAAGTTGAAAATCTCATGTCCCTTGAATACTAGGGCCGCTCCTCATGCTACTCAAGTTTAGTTACCGGTAAGTTCTTATCATAGTAAGTATATGTGTATCACAGAGAACCGCCAACGGGGTACCCCTTGCCCGATGATACGGAAGAATCCCCATATCAAAATGACAAGGCAAGCAGACAAAGAGCATCTCAGCAATCTTCTTATTACCATGGGAATATGGTGCTTTTTCTCTCTTTCCTCTTTTCTCATCCTTTTTTTCTTTTTCTCTTTTTCTCAATCTATATCTCTTTTTTTATAAGAAGAATGCTTCATAGATGCTCATTATGGTTACGCTGCAGGTTTCCACCATGATTAGGCATGGATTAGACCGGTGGCCCAGGCGTTTCTCTAACACATATACATAACCCCATGGACTTACAAGCTCCCCTTTCATTTCACACCGACGAAATCCATAGACAAAAGAACATGATATCAACTAGGTACAAAGTACCGGTGCAATGTTGAAAGCGTTCCCCATGACAGCTTGGTTCTGCTAATTTACAACTTACAAAGCACAAGCATATACGCAACATAGATGGGCACAATGGTTCAAGTTTATTAAGTGCAAGAAAGTACAAAAGATTTTAACTAGAGAATACTAGACTTATGAGCAAATCAAGAAAGAAAGATGATGAAATTATATTTATTTAGAGTACTTTTATATTTTTCATTCAATTCTCAAAATAGTGTTACTACTGACTGAGCCATGTTTGCCAAAACTAACTAAATTAACTCAATGATCCCAAAGTGATACCAATACTAACAGCAGGATCAATCATATAACAGAAATTGAAAACTAATATAAGATATGCAAAAGAGTAAATGATAAAACTTCTCATTAATATTCCATAACGGCAACTCACACCAAGGGATACATAGATATCTAATGAGAGGGGGGACACTTCCATAATGCAAACCATCCTACATGATAACTTCTCTATTCATGATATGACTCTACTAAAAAAGGTAAAAAGATAGAAGATAGTGATGTGTTACCGCGGCACTCCCCCAAGCTTGGAACAAACCAAGGGGATGCCAAAACCTGATGACGAATTACTCCTTCGGTGGTGGTATTCTATGAGCTTTTTGATCAATTTTCCCAAGTCCTCAATCTCGAAGGTGAGATTACGGATCAACTCCGAGTTTTGCTCAATGCGGCTCATGATCATGTCGGGTGGTGAATCCTAGCTCTTGCGATTCTTCCCCTACTCTTCCTCCTTGAAGTATTCTTTTCTTGCATGGTTAGAACGAGGCATATCCCAATTGGAGGGTACTTTCTCCTTAGTCATATTCTGGAATGTTGGAGATATGCCCAAGAGGCAATAATAAAAGTGATTATTATTATATCTTTGTGTTTATGATGAATGTTTACATCCCATGCTATAATTGTATTATTAGGAAACACTAATACACGTGTGTTTTGTAAACATGTAAGAGTCCCTAGTAAGCCTCTTGTTGAACTAGCTTGTTGATTGATTGATGATCATTGTTTCCTGATCATGGACATAAGGATGTGATTAATAACAAGGTTATATCATTAGGAGAATGATGTGATGGACATACACCCATAGTAAGCGTAGCATAAGATCAAGTCATTAAGTTCGTATTGCTATAAGCTTTTAAAATGCATAGTAACCTAATCCTTCGACCATGAGGTTGTGTTAATCACCATCACCGGATGGGTACTTTGATGACATCAAACACCGCTTTATAACTGGGTGGTTATAAAGGTGTCATTGGGTATTCTGAAAGTATGTGTTGAAGCACATGGACCAAGATTGGGATTTGTCCATCCATATGACGGATAGATATGCTCTGGGCCCTCTCGGTGAAATGTCGTCTAGTTAGCTTGCAAGCATGTGACTGGGTCACAAGGGATGACATATCACAGAACGAGTAAAGAGTACTTATCAGTAACGAGGTAGAACTAGGTATGGAGATACCGACGATCAAACCTCGGATAAGTATAGTATCGCGTGACAAAGGGAATTGGTTTCATATGTAAATGGTTCAATCGATCACGAAGTCATCGTTGAGTATGTGGGAGCCATTATGGATCTCCAGGTCCCGCTGATGGTTATTGATAGGAGATGTGTCTCTATCATGTCTACATATTCACGAACCGTAGGGTGACACACTTAATGTTCGAAGTTGTTTTAAGTAGATATGGAATGTGCCTTGGAGACCGAATGTTGTTCGGAGTCTCGGAATGGATCTGGGACATCACGAGGAGATCCGGAATTGTCCGGAGAATAAGATTCATATATTGGGGATCATTTTCTGAGTTAGGAAATGTTCCGGAGTATTTGTATGAGGATTCTAGAAGGTTTCGGAATGTTCCGGAAGGTTCTAGAAGATTTCTTGGAGTTTGCTTGAAAATCAAGATAGGGATCAAGGAGTCCTGGTGGGTCAAGACAAGGAGTCGTGGGGGAGGAGGACTCCTCCCCCCTCCCCAATCCGCCGGCCCTAGGAGGTGGGGAGTCCTACTAGGACTCCCCCTCCCCAGGCGCCCTCCCTCCTTTAAATAGAAGGGGGAGGCGCCACCCCTTGCCCCTCCTCTACAACACCCAATCTCCGCCGCCTCTCTCCTCCTCCTTTCTTCTGCACAGGCATAGGCGAAGCCCTGCAGAATTCTCTACTCCACCACCACCACCACGCCGTTGTGCTGCTGGGATTCCGTGAAGAAGATCTACTACCTCCGCTGCTCGCTGGAACGAGGAGAGGAAGGTCTGCTTCGACTCAGCACGTGTGACCAACTGCAGTAACGCTGCCGGAACGCGGCGCCAGAAGGATCGTCCACAAGATCTTGAGATCGGCAAGTGATCGACTACATCAACCACGAGATCTTATCTCGTAACGCTTTCGGATCTACAAGGGTTAGTACCGATCTATCTCGTTGCACATGTCTAATAGATTAGGTCTTGGCTTTTATCTAGATTAGATCTGGGTTTTGTTCGTTCTTGCGGTAGAATTTTTTTTTTCCATGCTACGAACCCATCAGTGGTATCAGAGCCGTATCTATGCGTAGATCTGTTGCACGAGTAGAACACAATGTTTTTGTGGGCGTTGATGCTTTTGTTGTCGCTGTCTTAGTGTGTACTTTGCATCTTGCGGCATGGTGGGATGAAGCGGCTCGGGCTAACATTACATGTCATCGCACATGAGACTTGCTCCATGCTTGACGTGCAACTTGCGTTGCACAAGTGGCTTTGCGGGTGTCTGTCTCTCCCACCATAGTTAAGATTCAATTTACAATGAGCATCTGACAACACTTGTATCAACGTTGTGATTCTTGTTCGTAGGTAAGATCGGTCTTATGCGAAAGCCCCAAACCACGTAAAAAATGCAAAGAAAATTAGAGATGTCTAACTTGTTTTTGCAGGGGTTTTGTGATGTGATATGGCCATCATGTGATTATGATTGTATTTGATGTATGCAATGATCCTTGTTGTAATATGGCAACCGGCAGGAGCCTAATGGTTGTCTTTAATTCTGTTAAGACCTGCGTGTCTATTCATCTTGTAATAGCTTTATTCCAAGTAGTTGTAATAGTTGCTAGTGATGATGGACAACCATGAAGCAGCGCCACTGACCTTGACGCAATGCTGGTGATGATGGAGATCATGTTCGTGCTTTGGAGATGGAGATAAAAGGCGCAAGAAGAAAAGGACATATCATATCACACTAATTATGAATTGCCTATGATGTTAATCCTTTATGCATCTTGTATTGCTTAGATCGCGACGGTAGCATTATAAGATGATCCCTCTCACTAAATATCAAGTAATAAAGTGTTCAACCTTAGTTGGCACCGTTGCTAAGACTCGTCGTTTCGAAGCATCTCGTGATGATCGGATGTGATAGATTATACGTGTGCATACAACGGGTGCAAGCCATATTTGCACATGCGGAAACTAAGGTTATCTTGACGAGCCTAACATGTACAGACATGGTCTCGGAACACGGAATACCGAAAGGTAGAGCATGAGTCATATAAATGATATGATGAACATGAAGATTGTTCGCCGATGAAACTACATCTTCTCTCGTGAAGATCGGACTTGGTGTAGTGGACTTGGTTCGTGTAATCACTAAGACAATGTGAGGAATGTTGTTTTGAGTGGGAGTTCACCTAGTTAGTTTAAGAATTAAATTTGAACTCAATTTGTCATAAACTTAGTCTAAACTACTTGCAAACTGTTGTAGATTATGGCGACCCCCTCCATCAATTTCAATGTGTTCCTAGAGAAAGAAAAGCTTAAGAACAATGGAAGCAATTTCACGGACTAGTTCCGTGGACTGAAGATCGTCCTCATGGCTGGTCAGTTGACCTATGTGCTCGAAGCACCGCTAGGTGACCCACCTGCAGATGATGCCACCGATGATGTAAAGAATGTTTACGCTACTCGGAAAAATCATTACTCCACAGTTCAGTGTGCCATCCTATACGGTTTAGAAGCGGAGCTCCAAAAGCGTTGTGAGCACCATGACCCGCTCGAGATCATTAAGGAGCTCAAGCTAATTTTTGAGACTCACGCGGCCATGGGGAGCTATGAGGCATCCGAAAAGTTCTTTAACTGTAAGATGGAAGAGGGAAGCTCCGTTAGAGAGCATGTGCTCACCATGTCTGGGTACGCAAACAATCTCCAAGAATTGGGGATATCGATTCCTAATGAATTGGGGATTCACCGTCTCCTCCAATCACTGCCACCAAGTTACAAGAACTTTGTGATGAACTACAATATGCACTGCATGAACAAGACGTTGCCTGAACTATCGTCCATGCTGAAAACTGCTGAAGTGGAGATCAAGAAGGAGCACCAAGTGTTGATGGTCAATAAGACCACCAATTTCAAGAGACAGAGCCAGCCTAAGAACAAGGGCAACTTCAAGAAGGACGGCAAGAAAGCTGCCGCACCTGCAAAGAAGCCCAAGGCTGGTCCCAAGCCTGAAACTGAGTGCTTCTACTGCAAGGGTGCTGGTCACTGGAAGCGTAACTGCCCCAAGTACCTGGCGGATCTGAAGAATGGCAACATCAAGAAGAAAGGTATATTTGATATATATGTTATAGATGTGTATCTTACTAGTAATCGTAGTAGTGCCTGGGTATTTGATACTAGTTCGGTTACTCATATTTGTAACTCGAAACAGGAGCTGCGGAATAAACGAAGACTGGAAAGAGACGAGGTGACGATGCGCGTTGGTAATGGCTCCAAGGTTGATGTGATCGCCGTCGGCACGCTCCCTCTACATCTACCTTCGGGATTAGTTTTAAATTTGAATAATTGTTATTTGGTGCCTGCGTTAAGCATGAACATTATATCTGGATCCTGTTTATTGCGAGACAGTTACTCTTTTAAGTCCGAGAATAAAGGTTGTTCGCTTTATATGAGTAATATCTTTTATGGTAATGCACCTAAGATGAATGGTTTATTCTTACTGAATCTCGATAGTAGTGATACACATGTTCACAACATAGATGCTAAACGAATGAAATTGAATGATAATTCTACATACATGTGGCACTATCGTCTTGGTCACATTGGAGTGATGCGTATGAAGAAACTCCATTCTGATGGACTTCTTAAATCACTTGATTTTGAATCACTTGAAAGATGCGAAGCATGTCTAATGGGAAAAATGACTAAGACTCCATTTTCTGGTACAATGGAGCGAGCTACAGACTTATTGGAAATAATACATACCGATGTGTGCGGTCCAATGAGTGTAGCATCGCGTGGTGGATATCGTTATGTTCTCACTTTCACGGATGACTTAAGTAGATATGGGTATGTCTACTTTATGAAACATAAATCCGAAACTTTCGAGAAGTTTAAGGAATTTCAAAGTGAAGTGGAAAATCATCGTAACAAGAAGATTAAGTTTCTGCGTTCTGACCGCGGAGGTGAATATCTGAGTTATGAGTTTGGCATGCATTTAAAGAAATGTGGAATACTTTCGCAGTTGACACCGCCGGGAACACCACAGCGTAATGGTGTGTCCGAACGTCGTAATCGGACTCTCTTAGATATGGTTCGGTCTATGATGTCTCTTACAGATTTACCGCTATCGTTTTGGGGCTATGCATTAGAGACAGCTGCATTCACTTTAAATAGGGCACCATCTAATCCGTTGAAACGACACCGTACGAATTGTGGTCTGGTAAGAAACCTGAGTCGTCGTTCCTTAAAGTTTGGGGTTGCGAAGCATATGTAAAGAAGTTACAACCTGATAAGCTAGAACCCAAAGCGGAGAAATGCGTCTTCATAGGATACCCTAAAGAAACAATTGGGTATACCTTCTATCATAGATCCGAAGGAAAAAGTTTTCGTTGCCAAGAATGGATCCTTTCTTGAGAAGGAGTTTCTCTCGAAGGAGGTGACTGGAAGGAAAGTAGAACTCGATGAGGTTATTGAACCTTCTCTCGGATTTGAGAGTAGCGCAGCACCGGAAGATGTTTTTGTGCCGCCTGCACCAATTGGAGAGGAAGCTAATGATAATGATCATGAAACTTCAAACGAAGTTTCTGATGAACCTCGTAGGTCAACGAGGGTTCGTACCACTCCTGATTAGTATGACTCTGCCTTGAACGTCATGTTGGTGGACAACGCTGATGACCCTGCGACGTATGAAGAAGCTATGGTGAGCCCAGATTCCGACAAATGGCTAGAAGCCATGAAATCCAAAATGGGATCCATGTACGAAAACCAAGTGTGGACTTTGGTGGACTTACCGGATGGCCGTAAGGCTGTCGAGAACAAATGGATTTTCAAGAGAAAAACAGATGCTGATGGTAATGTTACTGTCTATAAAGCTCGACTTGTCGCGAAAGGGTTCCGACAAATTCAAGGAGTTGACTATGGTGAGACATTCTCACCAGTAGCGAAGCTAAAGTCTGTGAGTTTTTTGTTAGCAATTGCTGCACATTTCGATTATGAGATTTGGCAGATGGATGTCAAAACGGCATTCCTTAATGGTGACATTGAGGAAGAGTTGTATATGGTACAACTCAAGGGTTTTGTCGATCCTAAAGATGCTGACAAGGTATGCAAGCTTCAGCGCTCCATTTATGGACTGAAGCAAGCATCCCGGAGTTGGAATCAATGTTTTGATAAAGTAATCAAAAATTTTGGGTTTCTACAAACTTATGGAGAATCTTGTATTTACAAGAAAGTGAGTGGGAGCTCTGTAGCATTCCTAGTACTATATGTAGATGACATATTGTTGATTGGGAATGATATAGAACTTCTTAATAGCGTCAAAACCTATTTGAATAATAGTTTTTCAATGAAGGATCTTGGTGAAGCGGCATATATTCTAGGCATCAAGATTTATAGAGATAGATCAAGACGCCTAATAGCGCTTTCACAAAGTACATACTTAGACAAAGTTCTAAAGAAGTTTAGAATGGAAGATAGCAAGAAAGGGTTCGTGCCCATGTTGTCAGGTAAGACCTTGAGTAAAACTCAAAGTCCAGCTACGGCAGAAGATAGAGAGAAAATGAATAATATTCCCTATGCCTCGGCCATATGTTCTATCATGTATGCCATGCTGTGTACAAGACCGGATATAGAACATGATGTTAGTTTGACTAGCAGATATCAAAGTGATCCTGGAATGGAGCACTGGACAGCGGACAAGAATATCCTAAAGTACCTAAATAGGACTAAGGATATGGTTCTTTCTTATGGAGGTGATGAACAACTTGTTGTAAACGGTTACACCGATGCTAGTTGGAACACCGATCCGGATGACGCAAGGTCACAGTCGGGATACGTATTTATTTTGAATGGTGCCGCAGTGAGCTGGAGGAGTGCAAAGCAAAGTGTTGTGGCGAAATCTTCAACTGAATCGGAATACATAGCTGCTTCGGAGGCTGCACAAGAAGCTGTATGGATGAAGGAATTCATTACTGAACTTGGCGTGGTTCCCAGTGTGTTGGACCCAATGGCCGTCTACTGTGACAACACAGGTGCCATAGCTAATGCAAAGGAGCCAAGGTCACATAGCAAGCTGAAGCACATCAAGCTACGTTTCCACGCTATTCGCGAGTATGTCCGAGATGGTGATATAAAGATTTGCAAAGTACACACTGATCTGAATGTGGCAGATCCGTTGACTAAACCTCTCCCTAGGGCAAAGCATGACCAAAACGCCATGGGTGTTAGGTATATTATCATGTAATCTAGATTATTGACTCTAGTGCAAGTGGGAGACTGTTGGAGATATGCCCAAGAGGCAATAATAAAAGTGATTATTATTATATCTTTGTGTTTATGATGAATGTTTACATCCCATGCTATAATTGTATTATTAGGAAACACTAATACATGTGTGTTTTGTAAACATGTAAGAGTCCCTAGTAAGCCTCTTGTTGAACTAGCTTGTTGATTGATTGATGATCATGGTTTTCTGATCATGGACATAAGGATGTGATTAATAACAAGGTTATATCATTAGGAGAATGATGTGATGGACATACACCCATAGTAAGCGTAGCATAAGATCAAGTCATTAAGTTCGTATTGCTATAAGCTTTTAAAATGCATAGTAACCTAATCCTTCGACCATAAGGTTGTGTTAATCACCATCACCGCATGGGTACTTTGATGACATCAAACACCGCTTCGTAACTGGGTGGTTATAAAGGTGTCATTGGGTATTCTGAAAGTATGTGTTGAAGCGCATGGACCAAGATTGGGATTTGTCCATCCATATGACGGATAGATCTGCTCTAGGCCCTCTCGGTGAAATGTCGTCTAGTTAGCTTGCAAGCATGTGACTGGGTCACAAGGGATGACATATCACGGAATGAGTAAAGAGTACTTATCAGTAACGAGGTAGAACTAGGTATGGAGATACCGACGATCAAACCTCGGATATGTATAGTATTGCGTGACAAAGGGAATTGGTTTCATATGTAAATGGTTCAATCGATCACGAAGTCATCGTTGAGTATGTGGGAGCCATTATGGATCTCCAGGTCCCGCTGATGGTTATTGATAGGAGATGTGTCTCTATCATGTCTACATATTCACGAACCGTAGGGTGACACACTTGAGGTTCGAAGTTGTTTTAAGTAGATATGGAATGTGCGTTGGAGACCGAATGTTGTTCGGAGTCTCGGAATGGATCCGGGACATCACGAGGAGATCCGGAATTGTCCGGAGAATAAGATTCATATATTGGGGATCATTTTCTGAGTTAGGAAATGTTCCGGAGTATTTGTATGAGGATTCTAGAAGGTTTCGGAATGTTCCGGAAGGTTCTAGAAGATTTCTTGGAGTTTGCTTGAAAATCAAGATAGGGATCAAGGAGTCCTGGTGGGTCAAGACAAGGCGTCGTGGGGGAGGAGGACTCCTCCCCCCTCCCCAATCCGCCGGCCCTAGGAGGTGGGGAGTCCTACTAGGACTCCCCCTCCCCAGGCGCCCTCCCTCCTTTAAATAGAAGGGGGAGGCGCCATTCCTTGCCCCTCCTCTACAACACTCAATCTCCGCCACCTCTTTCCTCCTCCTTTCTTCTGCACAGGCATAGGCGAAGCCCTGCAGAATTCTCTACTCCACCACCACCACCACGCCGTCGTGCTGCTGGGATTCCGTGGAGAAGATCTACTACCTCCGCTGCTCGCTGGAACGAGGAGAGGAAGGTCTGCTTCGACTCCGCACGTGTGACCGACTGCTGTAGCGCTGCCGGAACGCGGCGCCAGAAGGATCGTCCACACGATCTTGAGATCGGCAAGTGATCGACTACATCAACTACGAGATCTAATCTCGTAACGCTTTCGGATCTACAAGGGTTAGTACCGATCTATCTCGTTGCACATGTCTAATAGATTAGATCTTGGCTTTTATCTAGATTAGATCTGGGTTTTGTTCGTTCTTGCGGTAGAATTTTTTTGTTTTCCATGCTACAAACCCATCATGGAATTGATGCTCATGGATAAGGGTATGGAAGGGATTCTTGTTGCGTGGACGAAGTGACCGTGGAGCCAAACAGTGACGTGGTGGATTCCCTCTAGTTGACATCCGTGCAGTCCTTTTGATCTTGGCAGGGTTTGCCAACACTCCAATTCTTGCAATGGTAGTGCTGGTGTGAGGATGCTGACTTTTCTTTGCCTCATCTTCATCTTCACTCTTGATCTTCTTCTCCTCCCCGTGGTCTTGGAGATCTTCCTCCATAGGCTCCTTTCCCTTATCCTTGGCGGAGACCATTGTGCTTCTAAACTTTTAAGAATAGTTCCTAGCAGAAAAAAGATTGAAACCAAAACATGACGAGAACACGATATACGAACCTCGGGGGATCCGGGGGATTATATATTATGAAGTTTTACAACAAAAGGAAGGTACTGGGAGAAAACGGGTCGGAGACGGAGTGGGGGGGGGCGGCCACACCACCTACTGGCATGGCCAGGGGGGCCGCGCCAGGGGGTGGTGTGAGCCACCCTGGCTCCGTTTCCGTCCCTCTTTCACTTCGTTGCTTTCCTTGTTAGATAAAAACTCCAAAAATATAATTTGACAGAATTTTCGCAGAACTTTTCTTACCAGAATTATTACCTATTCAAAAACGGACTCTGTAGGTCTCTGAACTTGGTATTTTATAAATTTTTCCGAAATTATTACTTGAATAGCATCGATATCTTCATTGTAAGAATCTCCAGCAATATAGTGCTTGAGTCGCTGACCATTCACCACTTGTGTAGTGTTATCTTTAAAGAGGAAATTTTTATTGCACCTGAACGATATACTTCTTCGATAACAAAAGGTCCTTCCCATTTTGAAAGTAGTTTCCCTGCAAAAAATCTGAGACGAGATCTATACAATAGAACTTCTCACCAACATGGAACTCCCTCTTAAGAATTCTCCTGTCATGCCATCTTTTAACTTTTTTCCTTAAAGAGTCTAGCATTATCATATGCTTCACTCCTCCATTCATCCAATGAACTTAAGTCAAATAATCTTTTCTCACCAGCAAGCTTACAGTCTCTATTAAGTTCTTTCACTGCCCAATAAGCTTTGTGTTCTAATTCTAAAGGCAGGTGGCAAGCTTTCCCATAAACCATTTTGTAAGGAGACATTCCCATAGGATTTTTGTAGGCAGTCCTATAATACCATAAAGTGTCGTTCAACTTTTTAGCGCAATTTTTTGTAGATCTATTAACAGTCTTTTGCAAGATGGATTTAAATTCTCTGTTTGATAGCTCTACTTTCCCACTAGTTTGGGGAAGATAAGCTGAAGCAATTCTATGATTAACATCATATTTAGCAAGGGTCTTTCTAAAACCACCATGAATGAAATGAGACCCTCCATCAGTCATAAGATTCTAGGCACTCCAAACCTAGGAAAGATAATATCCTTAAGCATTTTTAAAGAGGTTTCCCCATCAGCACTTTTTGTAGGTATGGCTTATACCCACTTAGTAACATAGTCAACCGCAACAAGAATATGGGTGTAACCTTTTGAAGGGGGAAAAGGACCCATAAACTCAAATCCCCAACAATAAAATGGTTCAATAATGAGACAGTAATTCATAGGCATCTCATTGCGTCTAGAAATGTTCCCAACACGTTGGCACTCATCACATGATAAGACAAATTTTCTTGCATCTTTAAAAAGGGTAGGCCAGTAAAAACCTAATTGTAGCACCTTCTGCGTGGTTCTAACTCCCGCATGATGTCCTCCATAGGCACTACCATGACATTTCCGTAATATCTCCTTTTGTTCATATTCTGGAACACATCTTCGCATAATACCATCTACTCCTTCTTTATATAAATGTGGGTGATCCCAAAAATAATGTCTCAAATTGTAAAAGAACTTCCTTCTTGGCTGAGCTATAAAAGTTGGAGGCAAATACTTGGAAACAATAAAGTTAGCATAATCAGCATACCAAGGGCTCCCTCGCGAGCTTACCCCTACTGCAGCCAACTGTTCATTTGGGAAATTATCAACAACAGGATTTTCAGCACCTTTCCTATCTACAATATGTAGGTAAAACTCTTGTAAGAGCAGCACCCATCTAATGAGTCTAAGCTTAGCATCTTTCTTTGTCATAAGATACTTAATAGCAGCATGATCAGTATGAATGGTAACTTTTGAGTCAACAATAGGTCTAAACTTATCACAAGCAAAGACAACAGCTAAGAATTCTTTTTCGGTAGTTGATGACCCACAAGTATAGGGGGTGTATCGCAGTATTTTCGATAAGTAAGAGTGTCGAACCCAGCGAGGAGCAGAAGGTACTGGCTGTGGTATGGATCAGGAATTCTCTGCAAATACTTAGCAAACGGATTTTAAGGGGTTTTTGATAAAGCAAATAAATAAAGTATGAGTAAATAAAAGCCAGTAGGAACAAATGCAGCAAGTGGCCCAATACTTTATGCAACAAAGGACAAGCCGACTGTATTACTTAAGATGACCAAATGTTCTCGAGGACACACGGGAGGACTGTCCAGTGCTTTCGCTTCATATAGTTGATTAATCTTCTTTAGTTTGCTAAGTGTTGTGTGGGTGAACCTGTGCTAATGTATCGACCTTCCTAGGACTAATACATACTTGTGATTATACCCCTTGCAAACATCTGTAAGTACAAGAAAGTAATTAAGGTAGAAACCTAACCACAGCTTCAAACTCTAAGACCCTGACGTCCCTTGTGCAATGGTTTCCTAACAGGGGTTCAGGTATCTGTCACTCCAGAAACCCCTACGATTAGTAGCCAAATACACAATGCATTCCCCTAGGCCCATATAGGTGAAGTGTCATGTAGTCGACATTCACATGACACCACTAGAAGAAGTACACCACAACTTAAATATCAAACTATTGAATCTTTCTCAACACAATTTCACTACTAACAACATGACTTCTCCCATGTCCTCAACAACAAAACGAACTACTCACAGGACATCATATGGATCATGATCAGAGATGGAATAATGATGTATAACAATCTGAACATAAACAATAATTCAACGGTTCACTCAATAGCATCAACTACAGAGAGTAATCAACACTGGGAAAGTTTCCCTAAGAACTATGCAAGGTTCAACCCAATTGTTACAGCAATATGGAGATGGTGATGAGGGTGCTGATGGTGATGATGGTGGTGATGATGATCCCGATGAAGTCCAGCTTTATGGGGGTCTTTATGGCGACGATCTCCCCTCTCCGGGAAGGAATTCCCCCGGCAGAAATCTGTCTGCTGGAGAGATCTTTCTCTCTCGGTGTTTTCTGCCCCGCAAAGGCGGTGGAAGCTCTCTATGGTCTCTCCCCAGGTATTAGGGTTTCAGGAGGATTATATACGCTAGAGGGGAGAGCCAGAGGTGGGCCAGGGCGGCCACACCACCTGGTGGTGTGGCCTATGCTGGCCTGCGCCACGGGGTGGTGTGGGCCCCCTGTGGCCCATATCCACTCCTCCTTGTGGATTCCTTCGTCTTCTGGAAAAATAGGATTTTCCATATATTTTCACGGATTTTCTGATCTTTGCGAATTTTGTCTCCAAACAGCACCTTTTCCATCAGAATCCTGACTGCAGCGGTCCATGCTCCAAAAGTCATCAACCATGCAAAATAGATGAAATAACATAAGGATCATCTATTAATATGAAATATATCAATGAATAATAGTGAATTATGATATCGAATAGTGATGCAAAATGGACGTATCAACTCCCCCCAAGCTTAGACTTCGCTTGTCCCAAAGCGAAACTGAGCTCAATAAACATGACCTCAGGTTTATGGAGTGAGGAGTCGATAAAAGAATACGGACAAGAAGCATCACATTCATCAATACATAGATCATAATAGAAGAAAACTAACTATTATATAACTAAACTTGTAATAAGTAAAGGAAACACAATAAAGATACATAAAGTAAATCATAACTGGTAATGGAAAACTTAGCTCTTGGTCGAAGAATAGTTGATAATTTGTTGGAGTTCACAAATAACTGATTTTCAATGATAGCTTTCAAAGTAGTAAACACCAAGATAAGAGCAATGCGCAAAACATAGAACATAAGAAACATGATTGAATAAATCATCATATGAATGAATGAAACACAACAACTCAAAATACTTGTTGAGATAGAAGGGAATAGGTTTACTGACTCAGTTAACAAGTAAAAGAAAGGCCCTTCGTAGAGGGAAGCAGGGATTTCAAGTTTCATAAAGAGCTCCCAAAAATTGTGATACTTATTATCTTTCATCTCTCATTGCCCCTATCATAGGCATCTTTACGTGATTAAGGTTAAAGTGACACAACTAAGAGGATATGCTTGACACGTTATAAGTTGAAATCTCATGCCCCTTACTTACGAGTACCAAACCTCATGCTACTGAACTTCAGTCACAAGTAAGCTCTTGTCATTGAAAATACATATGTATCATAGAGAACCGTGAACGGGGTACCCCTTGCACAAGATACATGAGCTATCCCATAATCAAAATGACAAGGCAAGCAGACAATGAGCATCTCAGTGATCCTTTTATTTGCTATTTGCATAGGTTTTTATTGAAGATGCTTCATAGAATGCTCACTATAGTTATACTGCAAGTTTCCACCATGATTAGGCATGGCTTAGGCTAGCGGCCCAGTCGTTTCTCTAACACACATATAAACTCCATGATCTTACAAGCTCCCCTTTTATTTCACACCGCTGGGATCCATAGGCAAAAGAATCATGATATAAACTAGGTACAAAGTACCAGTGAAATGTTGAAAGCATTCCCCATGATACATGGTTCTGCTAACTTCAACTTATAAAGCGCAAGCATATACGCAACAAAGAAGGACCCAATGGTTTAAGTTTATTAAGTGCAAGAAAATAAAGTGTGCCATCAAGTTCGTGAGAGCTTTAATCACTAATTTTCACATAACACGTTTAATTTGGAAGGTAGATAAAAACAAGAATTTTCTTGGAATAGTAATAATGCTAATATGTAGGTATGGTGGACACAAATGGCATAGGTTTTGGTTTTAAGGATTGGATGCACGACAAGAATTCCCTCTCAGTACAGGTTTTTGGCTAGCAAGGCTGGGTAGCAAGTATAAGAGTTGAAGGAAACAAACAAACATACAAGTGATAAAAACAAACATGCAATATTCCTTGGAAGCACAAAAGATCTTAACTAGAGAATACTAGACTTATGAGCAAATCAAGAAAGAAAGATTATGAAATTATATTTCTTTAAGAGTACTTTTATCTTTTTCATTCAACTCTCAAAAATAGTGTTGCTGCTGACCGAGCCAGGTTTGCCAAAACCAACTAAATTAACTCAATGATCCCAAAGTGATACCAATACTAACAACAAGATTAATCATATAACCACGAATTGAAAACTAATATAAGATATACAAAAGAGTAAATGATAGAACTTCTCATTAATATTCCATAACGGCAACTCACACCAAGGGATACATATCTAACGAGAGAGGGGACACTTCCATAATGCAAACCATCCTACATGATAACTTCTCTATTCATGATATGACTCTATTTGACATGGGTATACCCTACAGGTACTCGAGCTTGGTATATACGGCCTGAATACAGCGGAGGCCCACGGTGTCGCCAAGGCCCAAATGGAGAACTCGAGTAACCTACAGACTCTCGATTTCTTGAAGAAGAAGAAGAAGTTAAAGATAGAAAGTTCAAAGGGGAAAACCCTAACCTGTAACCGACTCGACCTGCTACCCGAGACCTAGCCTATCTATATAAAGGCTAGGAGGGGGCGGCGAGGAGGACACACGCAACCCTAGTTTCCACCACCCTCGCCAGAGTGCATCTGCGCACCATTGTAATCCTCGATTCCTTCAATAATTCCACGAGCAGACAAGCAGGAGTAGGGACCTCTGCGAGGCCTGAACCTGGGTAAATCTTCGAGTCCCATGTGTGCTTGTTTCCTAGTCGATAGATGCTTCCAGCGCTCCCTCCTTCTCCAAAACCCAAGTCCATAACAATGGGCATTGACGAGTTAAACCCTCGTCAATTAGCGCCGTCTGTGGGAATAGAGAGTGCTGATGTTGCCGCTTCTTCGGCCCCATCAACCACGATCTACAACTCCGCAACAGTGGAGATTCGCCAACACTTCGGTGCGTTCGACTTCACCGTCCACACGCCAGCCACTCGCCCGGCCTTCGAATCCGTGGGCGACGGAATCAGCCTGGTGATCGGGAGCTTCCGCTTCCAAGTTGGTCAGATGGGCACGCTTCGCATGCCTGACCAGCCGATGACACCATCGATTGCTCCAGCATCGTGGTTCCCTCCGCCGATCGGCACCCTCAGTGAGCTCAATGCCTCAGCAACAGTCGAGAATACGGCCAGCGACAGTAGTCGCGAATCCGATCTAGGCGATCTGGCAACCGAAGACGGAGCCTACGTTTCCGGATCTGAAAGTTGTGGGAGCAGCAGCTTCCCCAACCACTTCATGTGCGCCGTCATTAATGCGGGCGACTCCTCCGCCAATCGCGACAACACAGGCAACGGTGGCCACGGAGCCGACCCGCCAAACGGCGGCATACCCAATGGCGGACCACCTAATGGCGGACCACCGCCAAACGGTGGCCCCACTAACGGTGCCCCGTCAACAACGAAGGGGCAGTCGAACCTCCAACTATGATAAACAAGCAAACTGGCGAACGCATCGTGATCAGGCTCAATGACCTCAAGTGGGCTCGTTGCAGAGAAGCCCTACGAGGCCACCCTCTACCCTTCGGCTCCCCACAAGAACTGCTGATGGGTTACTATTGGCTCCTGAAAGAGGAATACAAGCACCAACTACAAACAATCGCGCATCTCAAGGCGCGTAAAAAGGCGGCCGATGAATCAAGCCTCTGACGAGATGGGCTCTCCTCCCACGGAGGATCCTCCTCCAAATGCAATGAGCACATCGCCAACAAGAGACGATCTCGACTCGCCCACCTCACTGAACAAGAATGTGTAGAAGCCGCCAAAGTCCTCGACTTCAGCTCCATGACGGTGGATTCGAGCGGCAACGTACTCCCAAATACGCCGCAAGCTACGGTAACGGTGGCCACCATGTACCTCCTCAACAACCAGCCGCCAGCCGGAGACCCTCGAGCTGCCATGCACCGATCTACGATTGCAGGCTTGGGGTTAATCGAGGCCGCCTTCGACAAAGAGCCAGCATCGGAACTGAAGAAAGGCAAGGCTCTGGTAAAGTGCTACTCCTCACCCTCATCTAGCGATGACAAGCACGATCTATCTCGACGTCGCCGCTCCCGGCGACACGACCACGACTACGATGCGCGCGATGACCTCACGCAACACAAAATGGACAAATCAAGGGCGCGACGTGCCTGATCGACGGACTCAGAAGACGAAGATGTAGAACTCTGTGGCGCTAGATGCTTCAGTAGGGCCATTAGACAAAAGCGAATGCCCAAGGGGTTTAAGCTCCCATCAGAGAACCCAAAGTTCGATGGTCTGCAGTACCCAAAAATCTAGTTAGAGGACCATATCTCCTCTGTCAGGCTCCACGGCAGGAGTCGAAGCACGGCCATGCAATGCCTATAGCTACAGATGCAGGGCGCCGCCCGAGCATGGCTCAACAACCTCCCACGCGGATCCATTCGCAGTTGGGAAGAGCTGGTCTACAGCTTTGTGCGCAACTTCAAGGGAACCTACAAAAGGCCTGCATCAATCAAAGAACTGAGATGCTGCCAACAAAGGTCAGGTGAGTCGCTACGCTCATACATCCAGAGGTGGTCCATCATCAAGAACTCTGCAGAGAATATCTCAAAGGATCGCGTGATTGACGCATTCAACGGCGGCATACGCCGCATAGAGCTCAGGGAGGAGCTGGGCCGCTCGAAGCCCAAAACCATCGACCACCTGATGGAAATCGCGAATTGCTGGGCAGATGGAGAAGATTCGATGAAAAATCGCGTTCACTCTAACGACGAGGCAGAACTCGAACGCAGACGCGATCGCCGAAGCAAACGCTGCATGCACATCTACGATGACCACGACGACGTCCACATGGTCGCTGCCGGCTACGCCAACAGACGCGACGACAACCGCAACAGCGGCTGCTGCAGCGGTGGATACCGTGACTCCGGGAAAACCACGCAAGTATGACAGCTCCGCAATCGCGATGAGGCACCCGCAACATCCATCGAAGACAAGCTGTCCGGGCCATGCACTGTGCACTTCTACATCGAAAAGCACGACGGAAAAAAGAAGTCCAGCCACCTCCTCAAGGACTGTCGTGAGTTCCTCAAAATACATGAGGGACTGGCTCGGATGAATCGCAACATAGTCGAAAGGGGCTACGGATCCGCCCTAGGCGCCGTGGCACATGGAGCTCCTCCACCACCACCGGGACCACCGCCAAACGTAGCTTCACCCGACCAGCATCACGGAGGCGAGCCATACCCACGGGCCATGGGCACCATGATGATCCAAAAGGGTTGCCCCTCCAACCGGGTGCAAAAGGCCATCACTCGCCAAGTGAATCTGGCGACAAACTCGCCACCATCTACCACTGAGTACCTCAGTAGAAGCAATTCCTGCATCACCTTCGACAAGCGCAACCACCCGTGTTAAGTACCTCGTCCAGGCCACTGTTGATGGGTTCGTAGCATGGAAAACAAAAAATTACTACCGCAAGAATGAACAAAACCCAGATCGAATCTAGATAAAAGCCAAGATCTAATCTATTAGACATGTGCAACGAGATAGATAGGAACTAACCCTCGTATATCCGAAAGCGTTAACGAGATTAGGTCTCGTGGTTGATGTAGTCGATCACTTGCCGATCTCAAGATCGTGTGGACGATCCTTCCGGCGCCGCATTCCGGCAGCGCTACCGTAGTCGGTCACACGTGCGGAGTCGAAGCAGACCTTTCTCTCCTCGTTCCAGCGAGCAGCGGATGTAGTAGATCTTCTCCACGGAATCCCAGCAGCACGACGGCGTGGTGGTGGTGGTGGAGTAGAGAATTCTGCAGGGCTTCGCCTATGCCTGTGCAGAAGAAAGGAGGAGGAGAGAGGCAGAAGAGAATTGGTGTTATTGAGGAGGGCCGAGAGGTGGCGCCCCTGCCCCTCTATTTAAAGGGGGGAGGGCGCCTTGGGAGGGGGAGTCCTAGTAGGACTCCCCACCTCCTTGGCCGGCGGATTGGGGAGGGGGAGGAGTCCTCCTCCCCCACGACTCCTAGTCTTGACCCACCAGGACTCCTTGATCCCTTCCTTTGTTTTCAAGCAAACTCCAAGAAACCTTCCAGAACCTTCCGGAACATTCCGAAACCTTCTAGAATCCTCATACAAACACGCCGGAACATTTCCTAACTCAGAAAATGATCCCCAATATATGAATCTTATTCTCCGGACAATTCCGGATCTCCTCGTGATGTCCTGGATCCAATCCGAGACTCCGAACAACATTCGGTCTCCAACGCATATTCCATATCTACTTAAAACAACTTCGAACCTTAAGTGTGTCACCCTACGGTTCGTGAATATGTAGACATGACAGAGACACATCTCCTATCAATAAGCATTAGCGGGACCTGGAGATCCATAATGGCTCCCACATACTCAACGATGACTTTTGTGATCGATAGAACCATTTACATACGAAACCAATTCCCTTTGTCTTGCGATACTATACTTATCCGAGGTTTGATCGTCGGTATCTCCATACCTAGTTCTACCTCGTTACTGATAAGTACTCTTTACTCGTTCCGTGATATGTCATCCCTTGTGACCCAGTCATGCTTGCAAGCTAACTAGACGACATTTCACCGAGAGGGCCTAGAGCATATCTATCCGTCATATGGATGGACAAATCCCAATCTTGGTCCATGCGCTTCAACACATACTTTCAGAATACCCAATGACACCTTTATAACCACCCAGTTACGAAGCGGTGTTTGATGTCATCAAAGTACCCATCCGATGATGGTGATTAACACAACCTCATGGTCGAAGGATTAGGTTACTATGTATTTGAAAGCTTATAGCAATACGAACTTAATGACTTGATATTTATGCTACGCTTACTATGGGTGTGTGTCCATCACATCATTCTCCTAATGATACAACCTTGTTATTAATCACATCCTAATGTCCATGATCAGGAAACCATGATCATCAATTAATCAACAAGCTAGTTCAACAAGAGGCTTACTAGGGACTCTTACATGTTTACAAAACACACATGTATTAGTGTTTCCTAATAATACAATTATAGCATGGGATGTAAACATTCATCATAAACACAAAGATATAATAATAATCACTTTTATTATTGCCTCTTGGGCATATCTCCAACAGTCTCCCACTTGCACTAGAGTCAATAATCTAGATTACATGGTAATATACCTAACACCCATGGCGTTCTGGTGTTGGTCATGCTTTGCCCTAGGGAGAGGTTTAGTCAACGGATCTGCCACATTCAGATCAGTGTGTACTTTGCAAATCTTTATGTCACCATATCGGACATACTCGTGAATAGCGTGGAAACGTAGCTTGATGTGCTTCAGCTTGCTATGTGACCTTGGCTCCTGTGCATTAGCTATGGCACCTTTGTTGTCACAGTAGATGGCCATCGGGTCCAACGCACTGGGAACCACGCCAAGTTCAGTAATGAATTCCTTCATCCATACGGCTTCTTGTGCAGCCTCCGAAGCAGCTATGTATTCCGATTCAGTTGAAGATTTCGCCACAACGCTTTGCTTTGCACTCCTCCAGCTCACTGCAGCACCATTTAAAATAAATACATATCCCGATTGTGACTTCGAGTCATCCGGATCGGTGTTCCAACTAGCATCGGTGTAACCGTATACAACAAGCTGTTCATCACCTCCATAAGAAAGAACCATATCCTTAGTCCTATTCAGGTACTTTAGGATATTCTTGACCGCTGTCCAGTGTTCCATTCCAGGATCACTTTGATATCTGCTATTCAAACTAACAGCATGTGCTATATTCGGTCTTGTACACAACATGGCATACATGATAGAACCTATGGCAGAGGCATAGGGAATATTATTCATCTTTTCTCTATCTTCTGCCGTAGCTGGACTTTGAGTCTTATTCAAGGTCTTACCTGACAACATGGGCACGAACCCTTTCTTGCTATTTTCCATTCTAAACTTCTTTAGAACTTTGTCTAAGTATGTACTTTGTGAAAGCGCTATTAGGCGTCTTGATCTATCTCTATAAATCTTGATGCCTACAATATATGCCGCTTCGCCAAGATCCTTCATTGAAAAACTATTATTCAAATAGGTTTTGACGCTACTAAGAAGTTCTATATCATTCCCAATCAACAATATGTCATCTACATATAGTACTAGGAATGCTACAGAGCTCCCACTCACTTTCTTGTAAATACAAGCTTCTCCATAAGTTTGTGTAAATCCAAAGTTTTTGATTACTTTATCAAAACGTTGATTCCAACTCCGGGATGCTTGCTTCAGTCCATAAATGGAGCGCTGAAGTTTGCATACCTTGTTAGCATATTTAGGATCGACAAAACCCTTGGGTTGTACCATATACAACTCTTCCTCAATGTCACCATTAAGGAACGCCGTTTTGACATCCATCTGCCAAATCTCATAATCGAAATATGTAGCAATTGCTAACAAAATCCTCACAGACTTTAGCTTCGCTACTGTTGAGAATGTCTCATCATAGTCAACTCCTTGAATTGGTCGGAACCCTTTCGCGACAATTCGAGCTTTATAGACGGTAACATTACCATCAGCATCTGTTTTTCTCTTGAAAATCCATTTGTTCTCGACAGCCTTACGGCCATCCGGTAAGTCCACCAAAGTCCACACTTGGTTTTCGTACATGGATCCCATTTCGGATTTCATGGCTTCTAGCCATTTGTCGGAATCTAGGCTCACCATAGCTTCTTCATACGTCGCAGGGTCATCATCGTTGTCCACCAACATGACGTTCAAGGCAGAGTCATACCAATCAGGAGTGGTACGAACCCTTGTTGACCTGCGAGGTTCAGGAGTAACTTCATTTGAAGTTTCATGATCATTATCATTAGCTTCCTCTCCAATTGGTGCAGGCGGCACAAAAACATCCTCCGGTGCTGCGCTACTCTCAAATCCGAGAAAAGGTTCAATAACCTCATCGAGTTCTACTTTCCTTCCAGTCACCTCCTTCAAGAGAAACTCCTTCTCAAGAAAGGATCCATTCTTGGCAACGAAAACTTTGCCTTCGGATCTATGATAGAAGGTATACCCAATTGTTTCTTTAGGATATCCTATGAAGACGCATTTCTCCACTTTGGGTTCTAGCTTATAAGGTTGTAACTTCTTTACATATGCCTCGCAACCCCAAAATTTAAGGAACGACAAATTAGGTTTCTTACCAAACCACAATTCGTACGGTGTCGTTTCAACGGATTTAGATGGTGCCCTATTTAAAGTGAATGCGGCTATCTCTAATGCATAGCCCCAAAATGATAACGGTAAATCTGTAAGAGACATCATAGACCGAACCATATCTAAGAGAGTTCGATTACGACGTTCGGACACACCATTACGCTGTGGTGTTCCCGGCGGTGTCAACTGTGAAAGTATTCCACATTTCTTTAAATGCATGCCAAACTCATAACTTAGATATTCACCTCCGCGGTCAGAACGCAGAAATTTAATCTTCTTGTTACGATGATTTTCCACTTCACTTTGAAATTCCTTAAACTTCTCAAAAGTTTCAGACTTATGTTTCATAAACTAGACATTCCCATATCTACTTAATTCATCCGTGAAAGTGAGAACATAACGATATCCACCAGGCGATGCTACACTCATTGGACCACACACATCGGTATGTATTATTTCCAATAAGTCTGTAGCTCGCTCCATTATTCCAGAGAATGGAGTCTTAGTCATTTTTCCCATTAGACATGCTTCGCATCTTTCAAGTGATTCAAAATCAAGTGATTCAAGAAGTCCATCAGAATGGAGTTTCTTCATACGCTTCACTCCAATGTGACCAAGACGACAGTGCCACATGTATGTAGAATTATCATTCAATTTTATTCGTTTAGCATCTATGTTGTGAACATGTGTATCACTACTATCGAGATTCAGTAAAAATAAACCATTCATCTCAGGTGCATTACCATAAAAGATATTACTCGTATAAATCGAACAACCTTTATTCTCAGACTTAAAAGAGTAACCGTTTCGCAATAAACATGATCCAGATATAATGTTCATGCTTAACGCAGGCACCAAATAACAATTATTCAAATTTAAAACTAATCCCGAAGGTAGATGTAGAGGGAGCGTGCCGACGGCGATCACATCAACCTTGGAGCCATTTCCAACGCGCATCGTCACCTCGTCTCTTGCCAGTCTTCGTTTATTCCGCAGATCCTGTTTCGAGTTACAAATATGAGCAACCGAACAAGTATCAAATACCCAGGCACTACTACGATTACTAGTAAGATACACATCTATAACACATATATCAAATATACCTTTCTTCTTGATGTTCCCGTTCTTCAGATCCGCCAGGTACTTGGGGCAGTTACGCTTCCAGTGACCAGCACCCTTGCAGTAGAAGCACTCAGTTTCAGGCTTAGGACCAGCCTTGGGCTTCTTAGCAGGTGCGGCAGCTTTCTTGCCGTCCTTCTTGAAGTTGCCCTTGTTCTTAGGCTTGCCCTGTCTCTTGAAATTGGTGGTCTTATTGACCATCAACACTTGGTGCTCCTTCTTGATCTCCACTTCAGCAGTTTTCACCATGGACGACAGTTCAGGCAACGTCTTGTTCATGCAGTGCATGTTGTAGTTCATCACAAAGTTCTTGTAACTTGGTGGCAGTGATTGGAGGAGACGGTGAATCCGCAACTCATTAGGAATCGATATTCCCAACTCTTGGAGCTTGTTTGCGTACCCAGACATGGTGAGCACATGCTCGCTAATGGAGCTTCCCTCTTCCATCTTATAGTTAAAGAACTTTTCGGAGGCCTCATAGCTCTCCATCGCCGCGCGAGTCTCAAAAATTAGCCTGAGCTCCTTAATGATCTCGAACGGGTCGTGGTGCTCAAAACGCTTCTGGAGCTCCGCTTCTAAACCGTATAGAATGGCACACTGAACTGTGGAGTAATGATTTTTCCGAGTGGCGTAAACATTCTTTACGTCATCGGTGGCATCATCTGCAGGTGGGTCACCTAGCGGTGCTTCGAGCACATAGGTCAACTGACCAGCCCTGAGGACGATCTTCAGTCCACGAAACTAGTCCGTGAAATTGCTTCCATTGTTCTTAAGCTTTTCTTTATCTAGGAACGCATTGAAATTGATGGAGGGGGTCGTCATAATCTACAACAATTTGCAAGTAGTTTAGACTAAGTTTATGACAAATTGAGTTCAAATTTAATTCTTAAACTAACTAGGTGAACTCCCACTCAAAACAACATCCCTCACATTGTCTTAGTGATTACACGAACCAAGTCCACTACACCAAGTCCGATCTTCACGAGAGAATATGTAGTTTCATCGGCGAACAATCTTCATGTTCATCATATCATTTATATGACTCATGCTCTACCTTTCGGTATTCCGTGTTCCGAGACCATGTCTGTACATGCTAGGCTCGTCAAGATAACCTTAGTTTCCGCATGTGCAAATCTGGCTTGCACCCGTTGTATGCACACGTAGAATCTATCACATCCGATCATCACGAGATGCTTCGAAACGACGAGTCTTAGCAACGGTGCCAACTAAGGGTGAACACTTTATTACTTGATATTTAGTGAGAGGGATCATCTTATAATGCTACCGTCGCGATCTGAGCAATACAAGATGCATAAAGGATTAACATCACAGGCAATTCATAATTAGTGTGATATGATATGTCCTTTTCTTCTTGCGCCTTTGATCTCCATCTCCAAAGCACGAACATGATCTCCATCATCACCAGCATTGCGTCAAGGTCAGTGGCGCTGCTTCATGGTTGGCCATCATCACTAGCAACTATTACAGCTACTTGGAATAAAGCTATTACAAGATGAATAGACACGCAGGTCTTAACAGAATTAAAGACAACCATTAGGCTCCTGCCGGTTGCCATATTACAACAAGGATCATTGCATACATCAAATACAATCATAATCACATGATGGCCATATCACATCACAAAACCCCTGCAAAAACAAGTTAGACGCCTCTAATTTTCTTTGCATTTTTTACGTGGTTTGGGGCTTTCGCATAAGACCGATCTTACCTACGAACAAGAACCACAACGTTGATACAAGTGTTGTCAGATGCTCATTGTAAATTGAATCTTAACTATGGTGGGAGAGACAGACACCCGCAAAGCCACTTGTGCAAAGCAAGTTGCACGTCAAGCGTGGAGCAAGTCTCATGTGCGATGACATGTAATGTTAGCCCGAGCCGCTTCATCCCACCATGCCGCAAGATGCAAAGTACACGCTAAGACACCGAAAACAAAAGCATCAACGCCCACAAAAACATTGTGTTCTATTCGTGCAACAGATCTACGCATAGATACGGCTCTGATACCACTGATGGGTTCGTAGCATGGAAAACAAAAAATTTCTACCGCAAGAACGAACAAAACCCAGATCTAATCTAGATAAAAGCCAAGATCTAATCTATTAGACATGTGCAACGAGATAGATAGGAACTAACCCTCGTAGATCCGAAAGTGTTAACGAGATTAGATCTCGTGGTTGATGTAGTGGATCACTTGCCGATCTCAAGATCGTGTGGATGATCCTTCCGGCAGCGCTACCGCAGTCGGTCACACGTGCGGAGTCGAAGCAGACCTTCCTCTCCTCGTTCCAGCGAGCAGCGGATGTAGTAGATCTTCTCCACGGAATCCCAGCAGCACGACGGCGTGGTGGTGGTGGTGGAGTAGAGAATTCTGTAGGGCTTCGCCTATGCCTGTGCAGAAGAAAGGAGGAGGAGACAGGCGGCAGAGATTTGGTGTTATTGAGGAGGGCCTAGAGGTGGCGCCCCTGCCCCTCTATTTAAAGGGGGGAGGGCGCCTTGGGAGGGGGAGTCCTAGTAGGACTCCCCACCTCCTTGGCCGGCGGATTGGGAGGGGGGGAGGAGTCCTCCTCCCCCACGACTCCTAGTCTTGACCCACCAGGACTCCTTGATCCCTTCCTTGGTTTTCAAGAAAACTCCAAGAAATCTTCCAGAACCTTCTGGAACATTCCGAAACCTTCTAGAATCCTCATACAAACACGCCGGAACATTTCCTAACTCAGAAAATGATCCCCAATATATGAATCTTATTCTCCGGACAATTCTGGATCTCCTCGTGATGTCCCGGATCCAATCCGAGACTCCGAACAACATTCGGTCTCCAACGCATATTCCATATCTACTTAAAACAACTTCGAACCTTAAGTGTGTCACCCTACGATTCGTGAATATGTAGACATGACAGAGACACATCTCCTATCAATAACCATTAGCGGGACCTGGAGATCCATAATGGCTCCCACATACTCAACGATGACTTTTGTGATCGATAGAACCATTTACATACGAAACCAATTCCCTTTGTCTCGCGATACTATACTTATCCGAGGTTTGATCGTTGATATCTCCATACCTAGTTCTACCTCGTTACTGATAAGTACTCTTTACTCGTTCCGTGATATGTCATCCCTTGTGACCCAGTCACATGCTTGCAAGCTAACTAGCTGACATTCCACCGAGAGGGCCCAGAGCATATCTATCCGTCATATGGATGGACAAATCCCAATCTCGGTCCATGCGCTTCAACACATACTTTCAGAATACCCAATGACACCTTTATAACCACCCAGTTACGAAGCGGTGTTTGATGTCATCAAAGTACCCATCTGGTGATGGTGATTAACACAACCTCATGGTCGAAGGATTAGGTTACTATGTATTTGAAAGCTTATAGCAATACGAACTTAATGACTTGATCTTTATGCTACGCTTACTATGGGTGTGTGTCCATCACATCATTCTCCTAATGATACAACCTTGTTATTAATCACATCCTAATGTCCATGATCAGGAAACCATGATCATCCATTAATCAACAAGCTAGTTCAACAAGAGGCTTACTAGGGACTCTTACATGTTTAAAAAACACACATGTATTAGTGTTTCCTAATAATGCAATTATAGCATGGGATGTAAACATTCATCATAAACACAAAGATATAATAATAATCACTTTTATTATTGCCTCTTGGGAATATCTCCAACAACTGTCCCCTCGTACTCGAGGGGCAAATTGGAGGCTTCGACATGAGTCGCGTCTTCATGGACGGCGGAAGCGGCATCAACCTCATGTTCACAATTACCTTGTGAGCAATGAGGATCCCTCTGACTTGCTTAGAGGCCTCAGACACAACATTCCACGGCATTGTCCCAGGCAAGGGTGTATATCCCCTTGGCAAAATTAACCTCGACGTCATCTTCGGCACGCCGAAAAACTTTCGGCGCGAGCGTATCGACTTCGAAGTCGTCGACTGGACCTCACAGTACCACTGCATCCTCGGACGTGTCGCGTTCGCTAGGTTCATGGCAGTGCCGCAGTACGCCTACCTGCAGATGAAAATGCCAGGACCCCTGAGGAGTCGACAGACAACAGTTTGCCTCCCCTGAGCCGGCCAAGTTCACCTGACCTATCCTTCGAATCATCGGTGCACACGAAGAAAGTTCAGGTCCACCCATCGGATCCCGCCAAGACGGCTCTAATCGCCAAACAACTTGACTCCCGCATAGGAACTCGCGCTCGTCGAATTCCTCCGTGAGCACTGGGAAATCTTCGCCTTGTGTCCAGCGGACATGCCAGGAGTTCCCAGGGAATTCGCCGAGCATGCACTCAATGTCAACCCAGACGCAAGGCCAGTCAAGCAAACAATTCGGCGACTGTCTGAACCAAGAGCAAAGGCAGTCGGAATGGAGATAAACAGACTACTCGATGCCAAATTCATACGCGAGATCAAGGAAAGCACTTGGCTCGCCAACACGGTGCTAGTACCAAAAAAGGACACGGATATCCTGCGGATGTGCGTCGACTTTACCTCTTTGAATAAGCACTGTCCGAAGGACCACTTCTTGCTACCGCGAATCAACCAGATCATCGACTCCACCGCGGGATGCGAGTGCCTATGCTTCCTCGATGCCTACTCAGGCTATAACCAGATTCGAATGAAGGAGGAAGATAGAAAAAAACGGCGTTTACAACGCCTTTTGGTGTGTTCTGCTACAACACAATGCCCTTCGGGCTAAAGAACGCAGGAGCCACCTACCAGCGGTGCATGCAGGCTTGCCTCAAGAACCAACTTGGCCGCAACATTCAAGTCTATGTTGACGACATAGTAATCAAGACCAAAGAGGAAGCCTCACTAATCGACGATTTGCGCGAAACCTTCGCCAACCTCAACCGCTACCGGATCAAGCTCAATCCGGACAAATGCGCGGCGTACCATATGGGCAACTACTCGGGTATCTTATCTCCGCGAGAGGGATCAAAGCAAACCCGAAGAAAATAAATTCCATACTGGCCATGGAGAAGCCAAAAAACATAAGAGGTGTCCAGTAGCTGGCTGGGCGAATCGCGGCGCTCAGTTGATTCATCAGGCGAATGGGCGAGAAGGCACTACTTTTCTACCAACTCCTCCGCAAAGCTGACAAGTTTGAGTGGACCAACAAGGCACAGGAAGCATTCGAAGACCTCAAGAGCCTACTATCCACCTCGCTAGTACTTGTGACCCCACGTGGAAGGGAACCGTTGTGGCTATACATCTTTGCCACCAACCAGGTGGTCAGCACGGTGCTCGTGGTAGAACGAGCCGAGGCAAACAAGGTCCACGGGGTACAACGCCTAGTCTACTACCTCAGCGAGGTACTTACGCCAACAAAACAGCGGTACCCGCACTACCAGAAACTAGCGTACGTCATCTTCATGACAGCCCGGCGACTACGACACTACTTCCAGGAACACCCAATCGTGGTAGTCAATGACGCCCCGCTTGGGCATATCCTCAACAATCCCAACGCCACTGGACGAGTCGCGCTTTGGGGAATCGAACTGTCTCCACGAGACATTACATATGAAAAACGCGACGCAATAAAGTCACAAGTTCTCCCCGACTTCCTTGTGCACTGGATGCAACCAACTACCCGAAAAACCAGATATGTCCTACCTCTGGACAATGCACTTCGACGGTTCGAAGCGCAAGGATGGGGCCGGCGCAGGTGACATACTGACATCGCCCCAGGGAGACAAGCTAAAATACATCCTGTGAATGCAGTTCACTGCCTCCAACAATGAAGTTGAATACGAGGCCCTACTACACGGGATGAGGATGGCAAAAGCCTGTGGTGCCAAGAGGCTCATAATATATGGCGACTCCAAGCTGGTCGTCAACCAGACAATGCACGAGTGTGACGCACTGAACAACAACATGATCGCCTACCGCGACCTCTACGACACACTCGAAGGGGACTTCGACGGTTGCGAACTGCAGCACATAGGCCGCAAAAGCAACGAAGAGGCGGACGCATTCGCCAACATAGGCTCTACCTGCGCCCCCATACCACCTGGGGTATTTCTCGAGCGCATCTGCGAACGCTCCATCAAGCTAAAGGTCGTAGAGAAGAAAACAAGCGCATCAACAGACTCGGGGGCTACGCCGCCCAATGAGCCAATGGCACTCGATGACTTGGAGCTGGATACAAGACTCGAAGGACAAATGAGCATCATGATGATCGAGCCATCCTGGACTCAACCATACATCACGTACCTTCTCAGCAAGAGGCTACCGGACGATCCGACTGACGCACGGCCTATCGCACGGCGATCCAAGGCATTCGCTGTTATCAATGGCGAACTATACAAGCGCAGCATCACAGGAGTACTCCAGCGATGCGTCTCCACAGTCGATGGAAGAGCGGTTCTCCTCGACATCCATGAAGGGACCTGTGGGCACCATGCCAGCAGTCGCGCACTCATCGCCAAAGCTCTATGCGCTAGATTCTACTGGCCTACGACCATGCGTGATGCCAAGGACATCGTCCAAAAATGCAACACTTGCCAGCGATTCGCGGAGAAGCCACACGCACCTGGCGCAGAACTCCGGCCAATTCCATTGGCTTGGCCCTTCGCACAATGGGGACTCGACATGGTCGGCAAGATCCCAAAGTCCTCACGAGGAGGCTACGTCTACCTCCTGGTCGCAGTCGACAAATTCACCAAGTGGATAGAGGCCATGCCATTGACTAATCAGTCAGGATACAGTGCAGTCAAGTTCTTCGAGTCCATCGTCTACCTCTTCGGAGTACCACACAGCATCATTACAGACAACGGGATGAACTTCACATCCAAAGAGTTCCAAGAGTTCTACGAGAATCTAGGAATCAACATCAGCTATGCCTCCGTAGCGCACCCACAGACCAACGGTCAGGTCGAAAAAGCCAACGGGCTCGTCTGCGGTGGCATCAAGAAACGACTCCTCAGGCCACTCGAACAGGCCGCGGGTTGTTGGCTAAACGAGTTGTAATCGGTACTCTAGAGCCTATGCACAACTCCAAACGGCGCCACAGGGTACACCCCGTTCTTCATGGTGCACGTCCCTGAAGTGGTGCTACCCGCAGAAGTACGGTACAAGGCACCACGACTGGTCGCTTACAGCGAGCAGGAGTCAACTCTTGCAATCGAAGACTCCGTCGACCTCCTCGATGAGGCGCGGGAAATCGCCACGGAAACATCAACGATCTACCAGTAGAACCTGTGCAACTACCATAGCAGAAGGCTACGCCCCAGGTCCTTCATAGAAGGTGACTTGGTCCTGCGACTGAAATAGCAAGGGAATCTCAAACTCGAGTCCCCCTGGGAGGGACCTTTCGTGATTATAGAAGTAATCCAGGTGGCGCCTATCGCCTTAAAGATTTAGAGACTAGAGTCACATACTCCAACCCCTGGAATGTCGCGCAGCTGCGGCCCTTCTACCCTTAGTCGTTTTTACTTTTACATTGCAAATACGGCTACTCAGCCAAGGCTACTTAGCCACACATTGTACCTCGTACTATTCTGCGAATAAATAAATCTAAGCGCCCCAAAACTCTATGTTCCTTTTATTCTCTGCAATTAATCCACTCGGGGGCTGCGCCACCCTGTGCACATCTGTTCTACGAACTAATGCGATATCCTGAGTAGCTAGCGCACCAGTCAAAACCCTTGATAAACACCAACCCAGTTGCAACGCACCTGACAGGTTGGCAAGGGGCTGAGATAAGCACAAGTCAGGCTAACGAAAAGGAATCGCATAGTGCAACGCACTCACAAAACATACACGCTAACAAGCTCTTTATACATCAATGTCAATCAATTATACACAACATATATACAAATTTTACAACACTGGTACAACTATGTGCAGGATACAAACTACATTACTGTTGCAACAAAGGAACGTTGGTCTGCTCCTCAAAGAAGTCGACGATTTCCTCCGCTGGGCGATCCACCGCCTGGTAGTGAGGAACCATGTTCCAGGTCAAACCCGCTGGCGGCGCTGGGGGTCCAGCAGCAATTGCAGCAACATCCACATTAGGTCTGTGCAGTCGCACCAGCGACAGGGCAGCCTTGGCACCAACCACTAGCTGTTGCCGTACACACTCGCGGACCGCATTCAAGTCTTGGAATTTGGCAAGAAGGGCCAGCAGGCTCGATGGAACGATGTACAGCGAAAACATCGTCCGATAAATATTCTTCCAGCACTATTGCGACTTGTTCAGGAAGTGAAGCACTCGTGACGCACAATCCTGCAGGGTCGCCAGTGCGACCGCGCGATCATGATCCACCCAGAAATATCCACTCGCCTGAAGCTGCTCCTGGGTCAGATCATTCATGCGAATAGCAATCCTATCTTTCTCATCCTGCGGATGACGTGCACTGAAAACTATACCAAGAAAAGGCAGAAGTATGAAGAAAACGAACTACTGCGAGTGACTACAAGGAAAACATAAGGAAGAAGAAAACTTTCATTTGAATTGGTTGCCCAGCTGCGTCACTTCCCCTAACAGATACTATTCTCGGGCGGCGGCCTTCTCCACCTTTGACTTCCATATATCTGCATTACTGCGGAGTACGGGCAATTCACGCTCCAACTGCTTCACGCGGTCACGGAGTCGTGAGAGCAGAGACAACTCATCCACCCTTGAGCGCGGTAGTGCCAGGGTGTCATCAAAGGGCGGCGAATCCTGAGGCTCCCTCAAAGGATCACCCGATGTGCCCTATCACAAGTCAAGCAAGAGACAATAAGAAGACTAAGGCGAGGCATAGACAAAATACTCGAGTGCATTCAAGATTAACAAAGTATCAGCAGATACACTCGCCAAAAGGCATGTTCTCGACAAAAGACATAAGCTATTTAACTATTACAAGATGCGACTACTAAGGAGCAGTTGGCTTCTTCGACTTCGACTTTGGTTTTCGGGGCATCATCGAGTCTGTGGCAGTTTCAGACGCTACAGACTTCCCCTCGGCCCCTGACGTCTCAGCCTTAGCCATCTTCTTGGCTCGCTGAAGCTCCTCAGAGTACTTCGCAACTATATTGATCAGCTATGGTCCATACTTGCCACAAGCAGTCGTGAAAGGAGCAAAAACTACCTGCTGGCCATCCGCGCTAACAGCCATCGCCTTGGAGATCGCTGCAGGATCAACTTCGACTCCGTGTGCTTGAACCATGGCGAGTGACATTGAAGCACCAGCTGCACGGAGTGAGTTCTTGAAGCTTGAAGGAATGCCTCCGGCAAAGGACTCCATCAGCTCATCCATATTCTCGATCAACTCAGCTTTGGGCGCCAGCTCTTCCCGGAGGCGACTGAGTATGCCTTTGGCCTTGGTGAGCGTCCCCTGAACGACAGCGCTGTGATCTGCGACTGCCGAAATGGCACCCGCCAGGGCGTCATCACGATGGAGTGCTTGTGGGTCGAAGCTCAGACCACTGGCATCTACACACAAATCAAGCATCGGCACAAAAGTCAAGTACGGCAAACAAAGCCAAAAGAAGGGACACGACAAAAATCTAGACAAGGGAATACCTGAGAGGGCCTTGACAATCGAGAAAAGCTGTTCTTCGAACAACTTCTCCCTATCGGCGATGGAGGCACGCAGATCCTACTCGCGTTTCCGTGATTCGTCCCGTGTTGCGATTGCCTCATCACGGCTCTTCACCGCCGCGGCAAGCGTTTTCTCGAGGGAAGTAGTGCTATGAAGGAGTGCATTATGCTCAGCTGTGACACAAATGAAGACAAACCGTCAGTCGAATACATCAAAAGGATGCAGAGGAAAAGTAAGGAACACACACTTTCCACCACGCGATGGCGATTGTCCAGCATTGCATGCTGACAACCCATCGCAAGCACCTGCTCTGCAAGCCGAGCGGCTTCCTTCACAACGACCTACGGCAAAAAGACATTGTAAAGGATCAACAAATGGCAGAGATGAAAATTCGACTACAAAATCAGAAGAAGAGGTACTACACTTACATGATCCTCCAAAGACTCTGAAGTCGATGGATTCGCAGACGTCCGGATAACCATCTGGTGCTCCACATTGTGCAGAGAACTTGACGAATTATGCCCAGAGTGGGCCGCCAATGGAGGAGAAGGGGCGCGCTCAGCCATTTTCTTGGCTTTGGAGGTCGCGACTCCAGATTCCTTCAAAAATTGTACGTCGCCAGAGGACGATGATGCTGGTTGACTACAAAATAAAATCAACATCAAGAAAAAGCAACTTCAAAAGAAGAACCAGACAGAAAAATCGCACACTTACCAATCAAACTTGTCAAAATCGAAGGTTTGACCCTCCGACTCCGACGACGACTCCTTCGGCAGTCGCATCTTCTTGCGAGAAGATGGCGCCACAACACTCACAGGAACGGCAAGTATCAGCGATTCTGCACCAATAGCTACACCTTCTGGAGTCGAAGGAGACGATGCATCCAAATCCTTGCTGCATGAATGCTTCCGAGTGTCTGGACCACTCGACTCGGGGGCTTCCTCCTCCACATCAGATGGGACGGTCGAATCCGACTCGTCCTCTTCCAGGGCTTCACGAGGGATAACCCCCTCAGGAAGAGGGGGCATACAAGGCGACACCCCCCAATCCTGCATACAGAAAAGCAATTTAGCACAAGTCAAGAAAAACAGAACAGAAGCAATCGACAAACAAAGCTACTACGTAGCACAACCGTACCTCAGGAGGAGGGTTAGCAGCATCGAAGGGAGGTACGTCTGGATCATTGGGAAGCACATCCTTGGCGGTGTACTTGGTGACCAGTCGCACCCTCTTATCTACCTCACTCATGGAAATGCCATCGGCAGATACGCCAGTGACATCGTCCGCGCCAGCCCACTGGAACATAGGATGGACTCTAGCCTGCAGGGGCTCGACACGACAGCGCAACCATGTGCGAATGAGGGCGCAGCCTCCCTCCTCTTTACCTGTAATACCTCGGACCCTACGCTCTAAGTTCAAGCCTAGATGAACCAAAAGTGGATAAGGGGTTCTACAGCGGGGGCCCAGGGCCACCCACGTGTAGGCCCGTCGACCGCCCTATCCACTTCCAAGAACCTCGGGACAAGAGTGAGCGGTGTAGTCGACCGGAAAAGAGATCAAATACATACACAAGTGAGTATGTATGCAAGCAACCTTACAACAGTTCTCAGAGCCATACCATCTAAAGAAATAGAAATATTGCAATGCCATACGGCAAGATCCAAATATCCTAGATAGAGATAATAGTTTAGGATAGCTCCTCATACATCAAACATCAGAGTATCAAGCATTAACGGAAAACAAGATCCGATTACGGATAAGAAGCAAATCGACATAAGATGCCACATAAATAAGCACATCCCGCCCACAGATCTCACGGATCCCCATCTCCGGAATCTCTACACCATGTGATCGTTTCCCGCATCGTCCGTTTCCTCCACCCAGTATCCATCTTGCGAATACACCTGTTCATCTGAATCAAAAAATTTATCGTGTGAGACCCTAGGGGTACTCAGCAAGTCTTTATGCCTCTAAAGGGGACATATACATGGGGTGACGCAATTGCAGCAAAAGATAATAACTAACAAGTCTATAGATACTCGCTAACCATCCGCCTAACCAATGATAGACGGATGTCCGTTAATTAGAAACAACAATTATAACAGTATAAAGTAAAAGCTCCATCCTCCTTCTCGCTTACCAATGAGAAAGCGGACTAACAACCCATCCCTTGGTAGTTTTATTAATCATTCCATGAATATTGCACAAATTACTAGTCAGATATTTAGTCAAATTAAAGATGGTACTTTAGTTATGCTTGTATATGATCGAGAAACTATGCTCCAAGTCATCCATAACCGCGGACACGGCTTTCAGAAAGATTTACCCTGCAGGGGTGCACAAATAGCAACACACGCACGTTCAACCTCGGAAAAACCAAATCAAAACCCAACGAGGATTTCACGACAAAGCAATCACATGATTCATAAAATATTTCAGGGGGCCACCCCACTAAGCTACCCGCGACGAAGTTGGCCGGCTCCGAGACGGACCCAGGGTTTGTGTGGACGGCGGTACACGACTGGGAACCCGAAAGTGTGACTGGGCTTGTCGATACGGCGAAAACGTGTCAGGATCCAAAACAGTACAGGTGCTCCACGCAGAATCGTAAATAAAACAGTAAACATTGGCATAGGTAGAGGATAGTAATAAAGCCCCAAACTAGTTTGTGGCCCCAAAAAATGAGAAATGAATCAAGCTCTGGCTAAGGGGATTCATGGTCCCACATACGGATAGTGCGATAGTCAAGGAACATATATCAAGTACTCAGGGTCCTACGGGACACAAGTGGACATAAAAACCAAATAATAGATACTGCCCACCGGTGCCTCTTTCATTAGTTATCCCATTACTAGTGAGGTTAAGTTGTTTAGGTACCTCGGTATCCATCAGACACTCACATACCGTACACATGATGTTCTACGACTCGCATGGCTCAAACAACTCTTGTAGTAGTGGCTCATGGGATGGAGGAACAAGCTCGGTGGGGTTTAAAAGTAAGGGTTTGCACTACTTGGGATTCAATTTAATGCAATCGCGACTCCATGATGCAAGAATAAGATAGAAGCAATAGGTATTATATATATGCAAGCATGTGGTAGTGCTTGCCTGGTAGCTCAGTTGAAGCGAGAGATGGATCTGGGTAGTACTCCTAGGATTCCTGATAATTCCCCTGCTCGGCGTCTATTCCAAAAGAACCAAACAAACCAGGGACAATATAAATAAAGTGTGCAAGCATATGAATAAAATGCGACAAGCAACCAAGCATGCCATGATGAATGATGCACAATTTACATGGCATATCATAGCATGGGATGGGTGAGGTGTAGGGTACAAGAATAAAGCATTTTATTAGGCTTTTAGTCATGTTTTTCTCCCATAAACATTGCTGTATAATTAATATTTACATGAGGCATGCTTCAATTCATATCATGGAATGCATAGTCAGAACAGGCTCGTCGTGCTGGTCGATTTAGACATATTATTTGTCGAGTTCGGAATTACGAAATTAAAGTTATGAATTATTTCGTTTACTCCAAGAGTATTTCAAATTTATATTCAAATTATTTGAACCATAGTATTAAGGTTCCATTTTGAAACATTAGAATTGAAGTTTATCTGAATGGAAGGGGTTCTCAGCAAAAGGATCAAAGGCCAAGGATTCGCTTCTACAAAGGGAGTATATAAGTATAAAGGCTGGCATGCAAAGTGCCTTAACTGGATGTTAGTGTCCAGGTTCAGTTCCTGTTACAGCGAATGACTCCAAATCATCAAAAGAAAAGAAAAAAGGTCTTTAAACAGCTGTGCCAGGAGTTGAACTCACAACCTCCAGACTCGCATCACCTAACCGTTCATAGCACAAACCAAAAGTATTTGCTTGATTTGTTGTAAGGAGAGGACAACGATTTATTTTAAAGGGCAGTGCTGGAGCGAGTTCTGAACAAACTGCACCCTGCGAGACTGACAGAGGGCAGAAAAACTGCAAGATCTAGCAAGTTTTCGAGTACGGTTCTGAGAGTTCTAGAGCTCCGTTTAAGATGTGGTTGGAAGAATTGCAGGGCGGGATGTACCGAGTTGGAATAGGCATGAAGAAAACTTGATATTGATGTACTGTCATGGCCGGGAGATCAACGAGAATGGAGTGCCTACGCAAGGCCAACACGAACTGTCGGACGAGCTGTAGAGATGACAGTTTTCAGAAAAGGACCCAACTTTGCTAGATGATTCTGACTAGCTCGTGTCTTGGATGGGAGTGATTCCTTTTTGGAGTGGAAATAGCTCGGAATCAAGCTCGGAACTGGGGCACTAACAGTGTTGTTGCCTTACTATAGCGCACTGTCGGCATAGTATAAAATTCAGTGAACACGTGTACGTGCAAACAGAGAAACGTCGATCTTCGGGGAAGGACTACGAGTAGTGGAGAGCTCCGTTTTGAGAACGATTTGGTTCTGTAGAAGGTGGGATATACCAAGTTTATGATCCCGTGAAGATATGCACCAGACATGTACTAGAGCGGATGGGAGATTGCAGGGAACCGAGGGCCTCTAGACTGTTTTGGTGTTAAATGACGAACGAACTGCGCTATTACATTCTTAATATGTACAGAGATTGGCGGGTTGGCTCGGCTTCTGGACATGTTCAGGCGTGCACCGGCGAGCACCATCCGCTGCGGGGATGAGCAACCAGGCAAAGAGAGATGCAGCTAGGTGGGGGAAAAGGTCAAGGGAGCTCACCTCGTCCAATTCCACTAGGACTCGGAGTCGGGGACGGAAGGAGGCGAAGGAGACAAAGACGATGGTGGTAGCTTGGCTCGGACCTGTAGGTGTCGTCGCCGGGGACGCAGGGCGTGTCTGCTCCGGCTCCTCCTGCGGCACAAATCGATAAGCGGAGGCGCGGCGAGATGATCCCCGGCCTCGGCGGCGCTCGACGGTAACCACGGCGTTGACACGGACAAGTTGCTCAAGCTACTGACATGGTGGCCTCACGGGAAGGGAAGGATTGAGGGGAGCCCGACCTTGCGGCTGCGGAAGAAGAGGGATGACGCTAGGGTTCGAGGCACAACTTGGGGTTAAGAAGGCTGAGGTGACGGGACTGACGGGGTTTGGACGGCCACTTGCTCGCTGCCGTTTGCGTGCAGAGAGAGGAAGGAGACTGCGTGAGATGCGGGAAAGAGAAGAACAGTGGAGGAGCGCGTCCATTGCTGCTGCTGCGCCGCTGGAAGGCCCCGGCTGGGTTGGTGCTCGAGCTGGGCTAGAAAAGGGGTGCCAGGTCTGCTTCAGAAGGCTGCTGCCGCTGCTCAGCTGCTCGCGTCAAAAGGCCAGAGCCAGCGATGGAGGCTGCATCGCTCTGCTTCTCGATTGTCAGAACAACTATAGTGCAGGGTTACTAAACAAACTGATAATGACACTAGCTGCTACTATTATTGAAGTGCCTATTTGGACTGCAAAAATCTGCCCAAACTTTGAATAGATGAAGGCTTTGAAAGAGTGGGATTGGACAAAAAGAACATGGACTGTTGGGTGAGCTACCAGCAGTCCCGTAGGAATAAAAAGGCAGAAAAAGAGGGAAACAAGATTTAAGAAAAGAGTGAAGGGGATTTTAGAATAACCCCCAAAAAAGGACCAGACCAACATATGGACTGATTGAAAAGATTGAATCTTAAGGCAAGGATTTGAACCGAAGGCTTAGGATTTTGCACACAAAAAAAGACATATACACATGGGTGCAATATGGAGTAGATTTTAGATAGGTTAGATGGTCTAGAGTAGAAAGAATTAGGCAAAAACACATGTAGCTTTAGGAAGATAACCATGAAGATGGTGCAAGAATAAAAGATTCAGTTCAGCAAGTTTGTAGAGTTGGACAAGTACATGTCATTTAATTTTTTTGGTTTGGATCAAACCAAAAAGTATCCATGTATGAAAGAAAAATGGAAGGAACCCTAAGCATACATGTGGCATGAATTAAATATCAAGAGCAAAAGAATGCCACATACATATATATGGTAAAACTAGAATGGAATCAATTGGAATGTGGTATTGACATGTGGGTAGATGGAAGGATTTTAAAAGAGATGCCCTCAACTCAACTTGGGCATGAAACAATATATCAAGAAGCAAATACAATATATCAAGAGGCACCTACAAGTGATACAATAAATAATGCATATGGGGTAAGAACAAAATGAAAAAGGGTTTTATATGATGCTCAAATGCAATGTGGCATGGTGACATGAGCATGATATAATGATGATGCAATTAATTATTATGTAGGGGTAGTATTATATTGATTGAAACCATGCAGCATTACAATGTTAGACATATGGGATGCTACAACTCTCCCCCACTAAACAAGAATCTCGCCCCGAGATTCTAGGAAGAAGAAGAAGAAAAGAAGAGGGTAGGATACTTGGCACGGAGCTCATCCTCGAGTTCCCAAGTGGCTTCATCAACGGAATGGTGCGACCACTGCACCTTGCAGAACTTGATAGACTTGTTGTGAGCCTTTCTTTCTGTGACTTCTAGGATTTTTGTGGGGTGTTCTTGATAAGACAGATCTTCTTGGCGATTGATGAGCTCATGGTCCACGGTCTTGCCGAGATCCTTGAAGCACTTCTTGAGTTGAGAGATATGGAAAACATCATGGACCTTGAGTTTTTCAGGGAGCTCAAGAGCATAAGCGACTTCTCCTCTTCCTCCACGAACTTTGAAAGGACCGATGTATCTAGGAGCCAGCTTCCCTTTGATACCAAACCGGTGCGTGCCTCTCATGGGAGTGACACGAAGGTAAATGAGATCACTAGGGACATACTCCATGTCCGTGTGCTTTTTGTCGTAGTTGCTCTTCTGGCGACTTTGAGCAACCTTCAGGTTTTCGAGAATGACGTGAACCTTCTCCTCCGCTTGAGTTACAATGTTAGGGCCAAAAAGTGTTCTTTCACCTGCGCCCGACCAACCAATCGGAGTTCTGCATTTGCGGCCATAGAGAACCTCAAATGGTGCCATCTTTAGACTCTTCTAGAACCTATTGCTGTAAGAGAACTCAGCATAAGGAAGGCATTCTTCCCACTTCATGCCGAAAGAGATGATGCAAGCACGAAGCATATCTTCCAGAATCTGATTGATCCTTTCAACTTGCCCTTGCGACTGAGGATGATAAGCAGTGCTGAAGTTCAACCTTGTTCCCGAAGCATTTTGGAAACTCGTCCAGAACTTGGAAGTGAAGATGCTTCCATGGTCTGAACTGATCTCGAGAGGAACCCCATACAGAGAGACAATTTTGTTGATATAGAGCTCAGCCAATTGAATTGCAGAAATTGTTTCCTTGACGGGAAAGAAGTGAGCCACTTTTGAGAGTCTGTCAATGACAACAAAGATTGCATTGTTGCCCTTCTGCGACCTTGGAAAATCCAGTTATGAAGTCCATCTCTACTTTCTCCCATTTCCATTCCGGAGGCTTCAATGGTTGAAGAAGACCAGAAGGTTTTTGATGGACAACTTTAACTCTGCGGCAGACATCGCACTCGGAGACATACTTGGCACAACATTGTTTCAACCCCGGCTGCCAATATTGTGTTTTTAAGTCCATGTACATCTTTGTGCTGCCAGGATGGATAGACAGAACGGAATCATGCGCCTCCTTAAGAATTTGCTCTCTCAAACCCGGGTCGTTCGGAACGAACATCCGGTGTTCAAAGAATAGAGCTCCTTGATCATCGACGTGGAAGGTCTCATACCTCGGCAGCTGAATATTGGAGATGATGTTTTTGGTGTAAGCATCACCTCGCTGACTAGCACGAATCTTTTCTTCCAAGAGAGGGGTTGCCAAAACATTCAGAAGATACCCTTGAGGCACAATCTCAAGGTTGAGCTGGCGGAATTCCTCACAAGAGAGGCTGTTGTTCTTCCACCATGAGGTTGTTGACATAAGCTTTCTGACTGAGAGCGTCGTCCATGACATTAGCTTTGCCAGGAGTGTAGTTGATGGTGAGATCGAAGTCATAATTGCTTCAATCCATCTCCTTTGACGAAGGTTGAGATCAGGTTGTGTGAAGATGTACTTCAGACTCTTATTGTCAGAAAAGATCTCACAACGATTTCCAAGCAAGTAGTGCCTCCATACTTTTAGAGCGAAGACAACCGCTTCAAGTTCAAGATCATGTGTTGGATAGTTGAGCTCATGAGTTTTCAACTGACGGGAGGCATAAGAAACCACTTGTTTTTCTTGCATGAGGACCGCACCCAATCCTTGCAATGAGGCGTGACAAAAGATCTGGAAAGGCTTTGATGTATCTAGAGAAATCAAGACTGGTGTGGAAGTGAGCTTCTCTTTGAGTGTCTCAAAACTAGCTTGACATGCAGGAGACCAAAGGTATTTCTTGCCTTTCTTGAGGAGATCGGTAAGAGGCTTCGCAATCTTCGAGAAGTTCTGAACGAAGCGACGGCAATAACTAGCCAAACCAAGGAAACTCTGGACTTCTTTGATATTTTGGGGTGGAAGCCACTCAACAGTTGTCCGAATGGTTTCTAGGTTGACGGCAATTCCCTTAGCAGAGATGACGTGAGCAAGATAGGTGACTTGAGGCAGCCAGAACTCACACTTGGAGAACTTTGCATATAGGCGATTCTCACGAAGCTTGTTCAGGACACACCGAAGGTGTTCTTCATGTTCTTCCTTTGACTTAGAATAGACAAGAATGTCATCCAGATAGACCACGACAAACTTGTCAAGATACTCTATGAAAACCGAGTTCATAAGCCTCGAGAAGGTGGCAGGTGCATTGGTGAGACCGAAAGACATGACCATGTACTCATATAGGCCATAGCGGGTGGTGAAAGCTGTTTTGGGAACATCTTCCTTGCGAATCTTGATTTAATGATATCCACTTCTCAAGTCAAGCTTAGAGAACACCATAGCTCCAGCTAGCTAATCGAAGAGATCATTAATCCGCGGAAGGGGATATTTGATCTTGATGGTTTTAGCGTTGAGAGCCCGATAGTCAACACAAACTCTATCAGTGCGGTCTCGCTTCTTCACAAAGATGGTTGGGCTGCCCCAAGAGGAAGTGTTGTGCTGAATGAAACCAAACTTCTCTTGTTCATCAAGCTGACGTTTGAGTTCAGCCAACTCTGTAGGACCCATTTTATAAGGCCGCCTGGAGATAGGAGCGGTACCCGGTTCAAGCTCAATCACAAAGTCGACCTCTCAGTCAGGAGGCATACCTGGTAACTCTTCAGGAAAAACATCTGGGAACTAACGGACCACCTGAACACTCTGAATAGCATCGATAGCATCATCATTCAGAGCAGCCAAAGAGAAGAGCTGAATTGCAGGAGTCAGACTTGGAGAATAGACTATATGGCCTTCAGGAAATTTCAGAGAAACCAAGCGTTCAGCTCAATCAATCACAGCTACATTTGATGTTAACCAATCCATGCCCAAGATAACATCAATGTCAAAATTACCTAGAATGATTAAGGAAGCCAAGAACGAAGAGCCACCAATCTCAATTTGATTGCCATGGCTGATATGAGAAACTCTCATGTTTGATCCAGGAGATTGTACCATAAGACGATGCAATAGAGGACCCATAGCCAGATCATGCTCATGTGCAAACTTGTGAGAAACAAAAGAATGCGATGCACCAGAATAGAACAAAACTCGTGCAGGAACTGAGTTAACAGGAAGCATACCCATCACAACTCCAGGTGCAAGCTCGGCTTGAGCGACGTTGACACAGTTGGCACGAGCAACAGTGGACCCAGGCTTGCTGTTGATGTTGAGAGCCCATGGTGCAGGTGCGCGAGCCGCAGTAGTCGAAGTAGGTCTTGGAGGTGGAGGAGGAAGAGCTTTGTTGTTCATAGGACAATTCCATTGCTAATGCCCAGTGTTCCCACAAGTGTAGCAAGCACCAAACGGACACGGAGCAGAGTAGCCAGGGACTCCACCATATGGCGCTCTAGGGTAGTTGTGGTTGTAGCCCCTAGGAGCAGCGTTGAAGGAGTTTGGTGGCCTTGCCGCGTAGCTTGGAGGTCTTGGTGGAGCCGGGAGCAGCGGTGTGGTATTAGGAACCCACACGCAGTGCTTAGAAGGAGCAGTCATAGCTGAAGAGCTTGCTGCGTCACGACTGTGTTTCTTGGACTCCTCGCACACTTGCCTACGGGCTTGTTCCTGTAGAGTTGTATGTTGGAGTTCCAGAAAAGACCCCGGCCTTCCATGAGTGATTCCATATTTGATAGATGCATTGAGCCCTTGCCTGAACCTCTTTTGTTTCTTCTTGTCATCAGAGATCTCATCACCACCATACCGAGAAAGATTCATGAAGTTTCTGATATAGGTGTCGACATTGTCATTGCCCTTCTTGAGGTTGAGAAACACCTCCTTCATTCTTTCCATGACAATTTCTGACAGGTATTGCTCTTTGAAAGCCCGAGCGAACTGCTCCCAAGTAGGCTGAAAACCAGAGTGGTCTACCTTCAGGTAATTCTCCCACCATAGCGCTGCATCTCCTTTCAGAAGGTGAGTGGCGCATTTTACCCAATCTTGCTCAGGAACATCAGCAGTTATCAGCAACCTTGACATCTCACGAAGACAATCATCAGCATCCAGTGGCTGATCAGACACCTCAAAGTGGCGTGGGTTAAACTTCAGAAAGTCCTTGATGTCTCCTCGCTTGGGAGGTGGAGGTAGCAGGGCAAACTCATTCCTCCTGACACTTTCTTCAAAGCGTTGCTGGTTCTATTGCATTGTGCCCAAGGCATTAGTAATACTTGCCAAAGCAGCTCCCGGTTCAGGTGGTATGTCATCCTCAGTACGGTGTGGTGGTGCTATCCTGTGATTGATATAAAACTCAAGTCGGTACCATAATGGAGAATAATAATAATCCAAAATAGTACCAAAATGGAATTAACCAAGATTAAAGGGTACCATTTACTGAGGTGATATTAAAATATCAACAAAGTCCAAAGCACCTAGAAGATATTAGGCATATCGCACATGATTGAACAAGGAGTGTGGTACACAAAGCTATCAAAGAAAAAAATTCGCAAATTTCGGCATTAAAATACCACTATATGCACAAAACCACTTAACGAATCAAGATTAGTAACTCTACCAATTCAATATACTAGAGCGAATGATAAAAGTAGTGGTATGGTCGCGACTCCATCCCGCTCTAAAAGCATTACTCCGCATGTGAATAAGTAAAACACATATCCCAACTCTCTTCCTTCTTAAGATGAACCTAAATATTAGCAACTACGGAAAACAAACACCTGTAACAAGATAGCGTCGGATAACAAAGAGTAAGACAGATCGCGTCGGTTTAGAAAAGCCTGTCGGTATGGAATGTACCAACAGTTGATAACCAAAAGGCAGATAGCGACAACAAGTTGGATGCAACAGATAGACAAAGAATTACCCACACACACACACACACACTCACACAACCTATGGTACTACGGAACCCAGAACACGTGAATCCTAGTTTGAATTTTTAGAAGAGGATTGAAAACGTTACACTTCCTTGCCAGAAAAGGGTGGGTGGGTGGGTAAGAAGAAAAATGGAAGCAGTCCTACTCTCGTGTTTTGTTTTTCCCTAGTATACATAGCTACCAAAATATTTGCTAGACTGACAACGACCATTTTGGCTGAGACCCTGAAGGGCGGAATGGCTCTGATACCAATTGTAATACCCCGGACCCTACGCTCTAAGTTCAAGCCTGGATGAACCAAAAGTGGATAAGGGATTCTACAGCGGGGGCCCAGGGCCACCCACGTGTAGGCCCGTCGACCTCCCTATCCACTTCCAAGAACCTCGGGACAACAGCGAGCGGCGTAGTCGACTCGAAAAGAGATCAAATACATACACGATTGAGTATGTATGCAAGCTACCTTACAACAGTTCTCAGAGCCATACCATCTAAAAAGAAATAGAAATATTGCAACACCATACGGCAAGATCCAAATATCCTAGATTGAGATAATAGTTTAGGATAGCTCCTCATACATCAAACATCAGAGTATCAAGCGGAAACGGAAAACAAGATCCAAGTATGGATAAGAAGCAAATCGGCATAAGATGCCACATAAATAAGCACATCCCGCCCGCAGATCTCACGGATCCCCATCCCCGGAATCTCTACACCGTGTGATCGTTGCCCGCATCGTCCGTTTCCTCCACCTAGTATCCATCTTGCGTATACACATGTTCATCTGAATCAAACAATTTATCGTGTGAGACCCTAGGGGTAGTCAGCAAGTCTTTATGCCTCTAAAGGGGACATATACCTGGGGTGACGCAATTGTAGCAAAAGATAATAACTAACAAGTCTATAGATACTCACTAACCATCCGCCTAACCAATGATAGACGGATGTCCGTTAATTAGAAACAACAGTTATAACAGTATAAAGTAAAAGCTCCATCCTCCTTCTCGCTTACCAATGAGAAAGCGGACTAACAACCCATCCCTTGGTAGTTTTATTAATCATTCCATGAATATTGCACTAATTACTAGTCAGATATTTAGTCAAATTAAAGACGGTACTTTAGTTATGCTTGTCTATGATCGAGAAACTATGCTCCAAGTCGTCCATAACCGCAGACACGGCTTTCAGAAAGATTTATCCTGCAGGGGTGCACAAATACCAACAAACGCACGTTCAACCTCGGAAAAACCAAATCAAAACCCAACGAGGCTTTCACGACAAAGCAATCACAAGATTCATAAAATATTTCAGGGGGCAACCCCACTAAGCTACCCGCGACGAAGTTGGCCGGCTTCGAGACGGACCCAGGGTTTGTGTGGACGGCGGTAAACGACTGGGAACCCGAAAGTGTCACTGGTCTTGTCGATACAGGAAAAACGTGTCACGATCCAAAACAGTACAGGTGCTCCATGCACAATCGTAAATAAAACAGTAAAGCATGGCATAGGTATAGGATAGTAATAAAGCCCCAAACTAGTTTGTGGCCCCAAGAAATGAGAATGAATCAAGCTCTGGCTAAGGGGATTCATGGTCCCACATGCGGATAGTGCGATAGTCAAGGAACAGGTATCAAGTACTCGGGGTCCTACGGGACAAAAGTGGACATAAAAACCAAATAACAGATACTGCCCACCGGTGCCTCTTTCATTAGTTATCCCGTTACTACTGAGGTTAAGTTGTTTAGGTACCTCGTTATACATCAGACACTCACATACCCTACACATGCTGTTCTACGACTCGCATGGCTCAAACAACTCCTGTAGTAGTGGCTCATGGGATGGAGGAACAAGCTCGGTGGGGTTTAAAAGTAAAGGCTATGTAGTACTTGGGATTCAATTTAATGGAATCACGACTCCATGATGCAAGAATAAGATAGAAGCAATAGGTACTATATGTATGCAAGCATGTGGTAGTGCTTGCCTGGTAGCTCAGTTGAAGCGAGAGATGGATCTAGGTAGTACTCCTAGGATTCCTGATAAATCCCCTGCTCGGCGTCTATTCGAAAAGAACCAAACAAACCAGGGCCAATATAAATAAAGTGCGCAAGCATATGAATAAAATGCGACAAGCAACCAAGCATGCCATGATGAATGATGCACAATTTACATGGCATATCATAGCATGGGATGGGTGAGGTGTGGGGTACAAGAATAAAGCATTTTATTAGGCTTTTAGTCATGTTTTGCTCCCATAAACATTGCTGTATAATTCATATTTACATGATGCATGCTTCAATTCATATCATGGAATGTATAGTTAGAACGGGCTCGTCGTGCTGGTCGATTTAGACATATTATTTGTCGAGTTCGGAATTACGAAATTAAAGTTATGAGTTATTTCGTTTACTCCAACAGTATTTCAAATTTATATTCGAATTATTTGAACCATAGCACTAAGGTTCCATTTTGAAACATTAGAATTGAAGTTTATCTGAATGGAAGGGATTCTCAGCAAAAGGATCAAAGGCCAAGGATTTGCTTCTACAAAGGGAGTATATATGTATAAAGGCTGGCATGCAAAGTGCCTTAACTGAATGTTAGTGTCCAGGTTCAGTTCCCGTTACAGCGAATGACTCCAGATCATCAAAAGAAAATAAAAAAAAGGTCTTTAAACAGCAGTGCCAGGAGTTGAAATCAGAACCTCCAGACTCGCAGCACCTAACCGTTCATAGCACAAACCAAAATCCTGTGCTTGATTTGTTGTAAGGAGAGGACAACGATTTATTTTAAAGGGCAGTTTTGGAGCAAGTTCTGAAGAAACTACACCCTGCGATACTGACAGAGAGCAGAAAAACTGCAAGATCTAGCAAGTTTTCGAGTATGGTTCTGAGAGTTCTAGAGCTCCGTTTAATACGTGGTTGGAAGAATGGCAGAGCGGGATGTACCGAGTTGGAATAGGCATGACGAAAACTTGATATTGATGTACTGTCATGGTCGGGAGATCCACGAGAATGGAGTGCCTGCGCAAGGCCAACACGAACTGTCGGACGAGCTGTAGAGACGACAGTTTTCAGAAAAGGACCCAACTTTGCTAGATAATTCTGACTAGCTCGTGGCTTGGATGGGAGTGATTCCTTTTTGGAGTGGAAATAGCTCGGAATCAAGATCGGAACTGGGGCACTAACAGTGTTGTTGCCTGACTATAGCGCACTATCGGCATAGTATAAAATTCAGTGAACACGTGTACGTGCAAACAGAGAAACGTCGATCTTCGGGGAAGGACTACGAGTATTGGAGAGCTCCGCTTTGAGAACGATTTGGTTCTGTAGAAGGTGGGATATACCAAGTTTATGATCCCATGAAGATATGCACCAGACATGTACTGGAGCGGATGGGAGATTGCAGGGAACCGAGGGCCTCTAGAATGTTTTGGTGTTAACTGACGAACGAATTGCGCTATTACATTCTGAATATGTACAAAGATTGGCGGGTTGGCTTGGCTTCTAGACATGTTTAGGCGTGCACCAGCGAGCACCATCCGCTGCGGGGACGAGGAACCAGGCAAAGAGAGATGCAGCTAGGTGGGGGAAAAGGTCAAGGGAGCTCACCTCGTCCAATTCCCCTAGGACTCGGTGTCGGGGACGGAAGGAGTCGACGGAGATAGAAACGATGGTGGCAGCTTGGTTCGGACCTTGTAGCACCCCAATTGTCTAACAATTGTAATGCTACTTGTCCTAGTAAGATATTGGCTACTTTATATATATTATTGTTGCATCATAATTATAGCATGCTCATGTCATCATGCCACCTTGCATTTGAGCATCATATAAAACCCTTTTTCTTTTGGTTCTTCTCTCACATGCATTATTAATTGTATTTGCTTCTTGATATTATAATTGGCTTTTGATATATTGTCTAAATGCCCAAGTTGAGTTGGGGGCATATCTTTTATTTCCATTCCACCACCCTTCTCTTCCACCACTTTATAATTCCACCATCCCTTTAACAATGAGCTTGTCTTTCTTTCTCTTTGATATTTTAATTCTAGCTCATGTAGTTTGGGGTGGATCAATCTTCTAAATTCTTGTTCTTGGTTTTATCTCCATTTTTGGAAATGCATAAGAATAATGCCATCATATTATTATTGTTGTCACAAAATAAATAATGGCATTATTATTTTTGCATGGGCCATGCAAGCTTCTCCACCACCTTTCTCTCCATTGGTTTTTCTTTGGATTTGAGGGATTCTAACTTGGGAAATCATCTACCACTCCACCACCATCTTAGTCTCACCCATTTCTTTTTCCTCTTATTTCTATTCTCCATGCATGAATCATATGAGGCCTAGCCATAATGTTTTTCTTTTCCTTTTTCTTGAAATTCTTTCCACCCCACCTCATGATCATTCTAGCCTCCACCATGCTCCACTTGAGTTGGTTTTATTCACACCATTCACAATCATTTCTATTTATCTACATGTATGATCACATGAGAGCTTTTCCACCTAATTCTATTCTTCTTCTTTCTTTATAGTTTCTTCTCTACTTTAGCCCATGCAAAAATCCAACCAAGGTGTCTTCTTGGTTTAGCTTCATAAACAAGATAAAAACCTAAATATCTAATTAAAACCTAACCTAGCTATCTTCTCTCTCTCTCTAAATTATCCTAACCTTATTTCTCCTAAACCCTAACCTACTTCCCTTATCTCTCTCTCACACCTCTCTCTCTCTCTCCACCATGGGCACCACACCGGCCACCCTCTCCCTGGCCCCACCCTAGCTAGCCCCTCCTCTCTCTAACCTAGCTAACCCAAAACCCTAACCCTAGCCGAGCTCACCCGAGCCCCTTCCCTCTTTTTCTCTCTGCCGTGCGGGCCTAGCTGCACTACCCCGCCGTCCCTGGCCTACTGGCAGCCTCCCCATGCCCTACCTGCCCCAGCCCGGCGAGCACGTGCTCGAGGAGAAGGAGGAAAAGGTGGCACCCGAGCCACCTTTATCCTGCCGTGCCCACCGGCCTCTCCTCTCTCTCCCTCCCACTTTCCCCTCCTCCTCACGCCTCTCTGGCCTCGCCCAGATCCGCCCCAGAGCGCCCCCCTCCTTCCCCTTCTTCTCCACCGTCGTCCCCACCTGCCGCCAGTCACCGCCGTCTACCGCCGCCATCTCCTCGTTCCGGCCGTCAAGCTTGTCGTGGAAGTGGCCTGGCAGATCGAGGACATCCCCCTGCGTCGCCCAGTACACGCCGTCGCGGAGGAGAAGCGCCAGCATCGCCGGAAACGTCGACGCCCGACGCGAAACCCTAGCCGACGGGACGCCAGCGACCTCGCCGATCCGCCGCTCCTCGCGCCGATCCAAGCCCACCAGCGAGCCCGCGGTGAGCATCCCCTCCTCCCTGACATGGTCCGCTTTGCCGTACCGCCCTAGCGCCGCCGTTGTTTTTGTCGAGCACTCTCAGTGCGCTAGAGCTCGCCAACGTCTGCAAGTTTTCCCCGCGCCGCAGCAAGCCTATCTAGTCCCCCGCCACCCTCCTGACATCTGCCCGAGCCAGCCGCACCGGTCAGCCCCCTCCGCGCGCACTCCCGCGGCCCGGGATCGAATCCCCGCTCCGCCCGCGCACGCGCCTGCCGCCAGACGGAGGAGAACGATAAACAGTACGGGCGCGTGGTCGTTTTGCAAAAAGCCCCTTCCCTTTTTAATTACTGCAACCCGCGCTCCTTTCGGCCCCACCAGTCAGCCACGCCCGCGCGTTTGCAGAAAACCCCCCGGCTTTTCCTGTTCGCAACCCGCGCTCCAGCCGCAGCCCCACCTGTCAGCCCCTGTCTCCCGCATCGCTGGCACGTGGGCCTTCCGCCGCTGGCCCCGCCTGTCAGTCGCTGTGGGCTAGCCCAGTCCGCGTGCAAAACGCGTTTCTCGCGCGCGTGGCCCCAGTCCGCGGTGACCCCACCTGTCAGTGCCTGTGGCTGGAATTGCCTGGGTGTAAAAAGTTTTTCGCTGAGTTTGTTTTTATTCTTATCTTTTCAAATTTATTTAAATTCAAATTCTTTTCAGATTCAAATAATTTTCAAAAATACAAACCCAAATAATACATGTAATATATGTTTTGGAATCAGAAAAATGTGAGGAATTCAATTATGCCCTCCAAAATATATTTTGCACACTTTAAATTTCGAGTTGATCAAAATTACAAGAAAATGTCCTTTTCCTTATTTAATTAATAACTTTTGTTTTATAACTCCAAATTTGACAAATAATATGTCTAACTCGATCAGCGCGACGAGCCCGTTCTATTTATGCAATCCTTGTTCTGAATTGAAGCATGCATCATGTTGTCATCTAAAATCTGAACCGTTTATGACAATAAAACTTGGGCAAATAAATGATAAAATGCTTTACTTCTTGTATCCACACCTCACCTTTGCCATGCTACTTCAATGCCATGTAAATTGTGCATCATTCATCATGGCATGCTTGGTTGCTTGTTGCATTTCAATTCATATGCTTGCGTACTTTATTTATGTTGGCCCTTGTTTGTTTGGTTCTTCTTCGAATAGACGCCCAGCAGGAGAATTATCAGGAATCACAGGAGTATTACCCAGATCCATCTCTCGCTTCAACTGAGCTGCCAGGCAAGCACTACCACATGCTTGCATACATACAGTACCTATTGCCTCTATCTTATTCTTGCATCATTGAGTCGCGGTTGCATAAAATTGAGTCCCAAGTACTGCATAGCCTTTACTTTTAAACCACATTAAGCCTGTTCCGGTCCCATGAGCCATTACTACAGGAGTTGTTTGAGCCATGCGAGTCGTAGAAAAGCATGAGTAGGGTATGTGAGTGTCGGATGGATAACGAGGTACCTAAATAACATAACCTGAGTAGTAATGGGATAACTAAAGAAAGAGGCACCGGTGAGCAATATCTGCTATTTGGTTTTTCCTGCTCACTTGTGTCCCGTAGGACCCCGAGTACTTGATTCCTGTTCCTTGACTATTCGCACTATCCACATCCGGGAGGCCTATGGACCCCCCTGAGCCAGAGCTTGATTCAATCTTATTTCTTGGGGCCACAAGTAGTTTGGGGCTTTATTACTATTCTGTACTTATGCCATGTTACTGCTTTATTTAAGATTGTGCGTGGAGCACCTGTACTGTTTTGGATTGTGGAATGTTTTCGCGGTATCGACAAGCCCAGTCACATTTTCGGGTTCCCAGTCGTTTACAGCCATTGACACAAACCTTGGGTCCGTCTCGGAGCCGGCCAACTTCGTTGCGGGTAGCTTAATGGGGTGGCCCCCTGAAATATTTCTGAATCCTGTGATTGCTTTGTCGTGAATGCCTCGTTGGGTTTTGTTTTGGTTTTTCCGAGGTTGATCGAGTGTGTGTTGCTATTCGTGCACCCCTGCAGGGTAAATCTTTCTGAAAGCCGTGTCCGCGGTTATGGACGACTTGGAGCACAGTTTCTCGATCATAGACAAGTATAACTAAGTACCGCTTTTAATTTGACTAAGTACTTGACTAGTAAATAGCGCAATACTCATGGAATGGATAATAAAACTGCCAACGGGTGATGGGGTTGTTCGTCCGCTTCCTCGTTGGTAAGCGAGGAGGAGGATGGATCTGATAATTATACTGTTATAACTGTTGTTCTTAATTCACGGACTTCCGTCTATCTTTGGTTAGGCGGGAGGTTAGCGAGTCTCTATAGAATTGTTAGGTATTATCTTTTGCTGCAATTGCGTCACCCCAGGTTGTGTCCCCTTTAGTGGCATAAAGACTTGCTGAGTACCCCTAGGGTCTCACACGATAAATTGTTTGATTCAGATGAACAGGCGTACCCGCAAGATGGATACTGGGTGGAAGAGTCAGATGATGTGGGCAACGATCATTCGGTGTAGAGATTCCGGGAACGGGGATCCGTGTGATCTGTGGGCGGGATGTGTTTATTTATGGGGCATCTTATGCCAATTTGCTTCTTATCCGTACTCGGATCTGTTTTTCCGCTTCCGCCTGATACTCTGATGTGTGATGTATGAGGAGCTATCCTAAATTATTATATCTATCTAGGACATTTGGATCTTGCCGTATGGCGTTGCAATATTTCTATTTCTTTTAGATGGAATGGCTCTGATGTACTGTTGTATGTGGCTTGCATACATACTCATTTGTGTATGTATTTGATCCCTTCGCCTGCCGATTACGCCGCTCGTTCTTGTCCCGTTGACTGAAAGTGGTTAGGACGGCCGAAAGGTCTACCGTGAGTGGCCCTGGGCCCCACCGTACTATTTTAACCACTTTCGTTCATCCAGGCATTAACTAAGAGCGTAATTCACCGAGGTAGTTTACAATTGGTATCAGAGCCATCCCGCCCTTCAGGGTCTCAGCCAAAATGGTCGTTGTCAGTCTAGCAAATATTTTGGTAGTTATGTATACTAGGGAAAAACAAACGTGAGAGTAAGATTGCTTCCATTTTTCTTCTTACCCACCCACCCACCCTTTTCTGGTAAGGAAGGTAACGTTTTCAATCCTCTTCTAAACTTCAAACTAGGATTCACGTGTTCTGGGTTCCGTAGTACCATAGGTTATGTTTGTTTGTGTGTGTGTGTGTGTGAATTCCTTGTCTATCTGTTGCATCCAAATGTTATCACTATCTGCCTTTTGGTTATCAACTGTTGGTACATTCCCTACCGACAGTCCTTTGTAAACCGACGCGATCTATTCTGATTCGTTGTACACCGATGCGATCTATCTTACTCTTTGTTATCCGACGTTATCTTGTTGGGGTGTTCTTTTCCGTAGTTACCAATCTTTAGGTTCACCTTAAGAAGAAGTTGTTGGGATATGTGTTTTACTGATTCATGTGCGAAGTAATGATTTGAGTGCGGGATGGAGTCGCGACCATACCACTACTTTTGTCATTTGCTTTTGTATATTGAACTAGTAGAGTTGCTAATCTTGATTCGTTAAGTGGTTTTGCGCATTTAGTGGTATTTTAATGCCAAAATTTGCGGAAAATTTTTCTTTGTTAGTTTGTATACCACACTCCTTGTTCAGTCGTGTGTGTTATGCTTAATATCTTCTAGTGCTTTGAACTTTGTTGATATTTTAATATCACCTCAGTGAATGCATTCCTTAATCTGATTAATTCCATTTTGGTACTATTTTGGATTATTATCATTCTCCATTATAGTACTGACTTGTGTTTTATATCAATCACAGGATGGCACCACCACGCCGTTCTGAGGAGGATATACCACCTGAACTTGGGGCCGCTTTGGCAAGTATTGCAAATGCTTTGGGCACTATGCAGCAGAACCAACAGCGCTTCGAGGGAAAGTGTGAGGAGGAATGAGTTTGCTCCGCTACCTCCACCTCCCAAGCGAGGAGACATCAAGAGTTTTCTCAAGTTCAACCCACGCCAATTTGAGGTGTCTGATCAGCCACTTGATGCGGATGATTGGCTTCGTGAAGTGTCAAGGTTGCTCATCACTGCGGATGTTCCCGAGCAAGAATGGGTCAAGTGTGCTACTCACCTTCTGAAGGGAGATGCAGCTCTCTGGTGGGAAAATTACCTCAAGGCAGATCTTTCTGGTTTTCAGCCTACTTGGGAGCGGTTCACTGCTGCTTTCAAAGAGCAATATCTGTCAGAAATTGTCATGGAAAGGATGAAGGAAGTGTTTCTCAACCTCAAGCAGGGCACTGATAATGTCAACACCTACATCAGAAACTTCATGAACCTGTCTCGTTATGGTGGCGATGAGATTCTCTGATGACAAGAAGAAGCAAAAGAGGTTTCGGCAAGGCCTCAATGCTTCCATCAAATATGCAATCACTCATGCAAGGCCAGCATCTTTCCTGGAACTTCAGCACACAGCTCTGCAGGAAGAAGCAAGTAGGCAAGTGTTTGAGGAGTCAAAGAAACACAGCCGTGATATAGCAAGCTCTTCTGCTATGACAGCTCCTTCTAAGCGTCGTGTCTGGGTTCCTAACACCCCACCGTCGCTCCCTGCTCCACCAAGACCTTCAAGCTACGCACCAAGGCCACCAAACTCCTTCACTGCGGCTCCCAGGGGCTACAACCACAACTACCCTGGAGCGCCTGGCGGAGTCCCTGGCTACATTGCTCCACGTCCACCTGGTGCTTGTTATACTTGTGGAAACACTGGCCATCAGCAATGGAATTGTCCAATGAATAACAAAGCTCTTCCACCACCACCTCCAAGACCTGCGGCAAGTGCTCCTATGATTCGTGCACCTCCACCTCGGGCTCTCAACATCAACACTAAGCCGGGATCTACGGTTGCTCGTGCCAACTGTGTCAACGCCGCTCAAGCTGAGCATGCTCCTGGAGTTGTGATGGGTATGCTTCCTGTTAACTCAGTTCCTGCACGAGTTTTGTTTGATTCTGGTGCTTCACATTCTTTCGTTTCTCACAAATTTGCAAATGAGCATGAGCTTGTTATCGACCAGCTGGATAAAAAGTTAATGGTTCTTTCTCCCGGGGGCAAGATTGTTATCCACTAAGATCAGCCATGGCAATCAAATTGAGATTGGTGGTTCTTCTTTTCCGGCTTCCTTAATTGTTCTGGGCAATTCTGATATTGATGTTATCTTGGGCATGGATTGGTTGACAGCAAATGCAGCTATGATTGATTGTGCCGAACGTTCGGTTTCTCTGGAAATTCCTGAAGGCCATATAGTCTATTCTCCAAGTCTGACTCCTGCAATTCAGCTTTATTCTTTGGCAGCTCTGAATGATGATGCTATGGAAGGTATTCAGAGTGTTCCGGTAGTTTGTGAGTTTCCAGATGTCTTTCCGGAAGAGTTGCAGGTATGCCTCCGGATCGTGAGGTTGAGTTTGTGATTGAACTTGAACCTGGTACCGCTCCTATCTCCAAGCGGCCTTATAAAATGGGTCCTGCTGAGTTGGCTGAACTTAAGAGTCAGTTGGATGAACAAGAGAAGTTGGGTTTCATTCAGCACAGTACTTCTTCTTGGGGTAGTCCAACCATCTTTGTGAAGAAGCGAGACAAGACTGATAGACTTTGTGTTGACTATCGGGCACTCAATGCTAAAACAATCAAGAATAAATATCCCCTTCCGCGGATTAATGATCTCTTTGATCAGCTAGCTGGAGCTGTGGTATTCTCTAAGCTTGATTTGAGAAGTGGTTACCATCAAATCAAGATCCGCAAGGAAGATGTTCCCAAAACAGCTTCACCACTCGCTATGGCCTGTATGAGTACACGGTCATGTCTTTCGGTCTCACCAATGCACCTGCCACCTTCTCGAGGCTTATGAACTCGGTTTTCATGGAGTATCTTGATAAGTTCGTTGTGGTCTATCTGGATGACATTCTAGTCTATTCTAAGTCAAAAGAAGAACATGAAGAACACCTTCGTTGTGTCCTAAGCAAGCTTCGTGAGAACCGCCTGTATGCAAAGTTCTCCAAGTGTGAGTTTTGGCTACCTCAAGTCACCTACCTTGGTCACGTTATCTCTGCCAAGGGCATTGCCGTCAACCCAGAAACTATTAAGACAATTATGGATTGGCTTCCACCCATAAATGTCAAAGAAGTCAGAAGTTTCCTTGGTTTGGCCAGTTACTGTCGTAGATTCGTTCAAAACTTCTCAAAAATTGCGAAGGCCCTCTTACCGATCTCCTCAAGAAAGGCAAGAAATATCTTTGGACTCCTGCATGTCAAGCAAAGCTTTGAAACACTCAAAGAGAAGCTCACTTCCACACCAGTCTTAGTTTCCTCCAGATACATCAAAGCCTTTCCAGATTTTCTGTGATGCTTCATTGCAAGGATTGGGTGCGGTCCTTATGCAAGAAAAGCAAGTTGTTGCTTACGCATCTCGTCAGTTGAAGACGCATGAGATCAACTATCCACACATGACCTCGAACTCGCAGCAGTTGTCTTGGCTTTGAAAGTATGGAGGCATTACTTGCTGGGCAACCGTTGTGAGATCTTTTCTGATCACAAGAGTCTGAAGTATATCTTCACGCAGCCTGATCTCAACCTTCGTCAGAGGAGGTGGATCGAAACAATCAATGACTTCGATTTGACCATCAACTACACCCCGGGCCAAAGCTAATGTCATGGCAGATGCTCTCAGCCGAAAAGCTTATGTCAACAACCTCATGGTGGAAGAACAACAACCTCTCTTGTGCGAGGAATTCCGCAAGCTCAACCTTGAAATTGTGGATCAAGGTTATCTTCTGAACCTTCTAGCAACACCTCTCTTGGAAGAAAAGGTCCGTTCCATTCAGCTTGGGGATCCTTACACTAAAAAGATTCATCTCCAACATTCAACTTCCGAAGTAGAGTCTTTCCACGTTGATGACCAAGGCACTCTTTTCTTTGAACACCGGATGTTTGTTCCGAACTACCCGGGTTTAAGGGAGGCAAGTTCTCAAGGAGGCGCATGATTCTGTTCTTTCCATCCACCCTGGCAGCACTAAGATGTACATGGACTTGAAACACAATATTGGTGGCCTGGTTTGAAACGATATTGTGCCAAGTATTGTCTCGGAGTGTGATGTCTGTCGTAGAGTTAAAGCTGTCCATCAGAAACCTTCCGGTCTTCTACAGCCATTGAAGCCTCCGGAATGGAAATGGGAGAAAGTAGAGATGGACTTCATCACTGGTTTTCCAAGGTCGCAAAAAGGCAACAATGCAATCTTTGTTGTCATTGACAGGCTTTCCAAAGTAGCTCACTTCTTTCCAGTCAAGGAAACAATTTTCTGCCAATTCAGTTGGCTGAGCTCTATATCAACAGAATTGCTCTCTGTATGGAGTTCCTCTTGAGATCAGTTCAGACCGTGGAAGCATCTTCACTTCCAAGTTCTGGGGAAGTTTCCCAAATGCTTTGGGAACAAAGTTAAACTTCAGCACAGCTTACCACCCTCAGTCGCAAGGACAAGTTGAAAGGATCAATCAGATTCTGGAAGATATGCTCCGTGCTTGCTTTATCTCTTTCGCATGAAGTGGGAAGA